>JACCIX010000129.1:0-84515 GCA_025506515.1 Flaveria trinervia | reverse complement strand
GCACTATGTGCATGTTTTCAGGTCTTTGCTTAGAAAAACATAGATGAAACTTGGTGTAGGTGAAAGACATTCTTAAAGTATCATTGTCTCGTGTGTTTAAGTTACTACACACACATACACTTAGATAAGCCAATACATCTATACTCTAAGATGAGTGTTTCACCATTGAATAAGATTTTAATTCATTACAACATATATCTTCTCTTCAAGGTTGAGCCTACCCACATATCATGTAAGACATGTGCAGTCCTTAAATTTTGAATTAAGCATAATGAATGATATAACTGTAGGATTGTTTATGCCCAAGACACATAGAACATTGATGTGGTTAGTACGTTATGATCCAAGTCGGGTCATACCCAATAACAAGCTTAGCAAACACCAATTAATATTTAATTGATGATATAATCCTGCAATTAAATAATTACACCAATGTAGAAAATGGGTTTTCTAAATAAATTGTATATGAAATGGAACAACTTATAAAGATATTATGTTCATGGCTATTATTGGTAATGTTATTTAAATTGGTTAAATAACTTCATATAATAATAGTATGTATGCGTTATATAATTAAAAGGTTAATTACATAACTCAATTAGTAACTAGTTACAAATTAAATGGGAGAAAAAAATTGGGGGAACCACATTTTGAACCCAAGTTTCGGCCGCCCCTTGGATGGGGTTGGTTCATTATAGTGTGTCTTGGAAGTAGACATTCATAACTAATCCCACACTTCATGTCCATCTCTCTCTCTCTCTTACATGCAAAGACAAAAAAAAGCACAAAACTCTCTCCAATTTTGAAGAAGTTCACGGCTGGAAAGTGGTTTCAGCAGCCTTCTTTGGTCGTTTTGGTGTTCAAATCCTAGAAACAAAGGTGCTTGCTTCATGCTTGTGGCTATGGAAGCTTGAGGACACCTTTCCTTCGTGTTTTGGTCGTTCAAGAAAACTTCATCCCCTTTTTGATTCGCATGTTTTTGGCAGCTCTTGAAAGGTAGTTTCATGGGTTTGTATTTGGTTGTTATTTCTTGCTGGATAGCTAGTTCTTTCATATATATATGATCCTTTATTCTTGGGTTGTTGATGCTAAATAATATGCCTTAAATTTCAGTTTACTAAACATATTATTAAGCTTTTATTCCGCTGTGTTTCCATGTTTAAGAGGTTAAACAACTTTGATTTTGTGTCCAAAAAACCCAACATTGGCATCTAGAGCCCGATATGTGGATAACTAGCTTCTTATGTCCTTAAAAATTGTTTTATGGTACTTTAGCAACCTAATAGGGGCTGTTTTGTGATGATATAATGAATCCCCAAACTTTCAAAGTTATATCTTAAATGCTTATGATTAAACCTTGAAAGATAGATGTCAAATGGTTGATTAATTTTTTTTGGACAAAAACCCTAAATTCATTGTTTATGTTGGCCAAAAATTTTGGGTTAATATATTGTTTAATATTGTTTAATATTGGTGCGTAACCTAGGCTTGACCTTGTATTGCTTTGCTTTTGGATGAATGTTTGTTTTTGGTTGATTTCATTCATTATGGGTTGTAATTTTATTCTTTTGTGCTTGTATATGGTTGTAATTTATTTGTTCATTCAATGGTGATGTAATAAATAGATTAGGTATCTTTTTTTATTATAAAATTTGTATTAGAATATAAATTTTGTAAAAGAATATGCACAAGTTGGAAATACAAAAGGAAGGCACAAAGAGAAGGACTTGAAGCATTTGGATGCAACTTCAAGTGGGGGTCTTTGGAGATCCTATCCTATGTGTTGTTATTAAACCTTCGGAAAGACCAAATGACAACACTTGTGATGACAAACAAGTGTAGTCAACTTAGTGGCTATGCTTATGCATTTGTGATTGTATGATTATGCTTGTTTGGTTGTTTGTTTTATGATTGTTGTTTGATATATCGATATGCAAGACAAACTTATTAACAAACAAAACAAGCTCAAAATTTATGATTTCATATCATTAAGTGATTAATAAAAGGTTATTAAAGGATTAATGATTTTAATAAAAGGGTTTTTTACTAAAAGGGAACCATAGGGTACCATGTATTTGAAAGCACGCGAATACAAGGTACATAGAGTTTTGAAAACTAGAATTAACAAAAACTAAAATCCATTGGAAAACAATTTTAATACCATCCTTTTACATGACACTCGAATCACTTGAGAACTATTTGTGGGATAAAGGTCACCTAACCACTTTTAGGGAACTTGTGTGTTTGAGGTGGGCTTAACGTATTTATGGGATAAAGGTCACCTAACCACTTGTATGTGTAAACTCACATGTGTGTGTAAGTAGGACGACTTGAATTGCCAACCATGTTCATAGGGTCATCGAAGCATGGCGTACAATGGTGTTGATGGGATTTTACATTCCAACTAAACATAAGATGTTTAACTAATCCCATAAGGCTAGAAGTTGCAAAACGTTGTAATTGTCAAGTGTTCACTACATTGTTAATTTAAATAATGGGATAAAGGTCACCTAACCATCATTTAAATGTAACATTGCATTCTAGGTTTTAATTATTAATTGCCTATGAGACACAAAGGGTACTAATGATTTAAATTTAACATTTCATAAATACTAATATGAACTTTGTTATTATTGTAGAAATGGCCGCAAACAATAATGCTACCACCCTGACCGTCCATATCCTATCGCTGAGAACGATCTTAGAGAGATATCGTCTTAACGATAATAACTTTATAGACTAGTTTCGAAACTTGAGGATTCTTCTCAAGCAAGAGAAAAAGGCTTAGGTCCTTGACCATCCCATTCCTGACCAACCCGACCCCGAGGATGTTGAGGCCTATAACAATTGGCTTCTGTATACTGTGGATTCCATGCGGGTTTCCTGCCTCATGTTAGGAACTATAATTCCCGAACTCCAAAAGGATTTGGAGCATCATGGGGCATATGATAGGATTACCCAGTTGAAGGAAATGGTCCTTCAACAAGCTAGGGTAGAGCGCTTCGAAATGGTTCGAGCGCTTTAAGCATGTCGCATGGAACAAACCCAATCGGTATCATCTTATGTACATAAGATGAAAAGCCACGTTGATTGCCTCGAGAGGCTTAACTTCCTTGTCTCAAAGGAGTTGGCCACGGATTTGATCCTTAATGGCCTAACTAAAAGGTTTGAGACATTCATAATGAATTACAATATGAACGGGACAGGAGCATTGGTGAGCTTCACGCAATGCTCAAAACAACTGAGGCAGGGATGGGTAGAAAGGTTCTACCTGTTCTTTCGATCAAAGAGTGAGGGAATAAGAAAGGCCATTCCCTGATCCCAAGGCAAGTGTTGCCAAAGGAAAAGGGTACATCAAAGGCAAAGGGAAAGGAAAGGTTAAGGCAGAACCTCCAAAGCCTAACCTTAAGAAGCCTAAGGTAACGGAGAACGATCCATGCTTTGAGTGTGGTGGGATACGACATTGGAAATGGAATTGTCCAACCTATCTCAAAGAGTTGAGAAACAAGAGGGATGCTGGCCAAACCTCAAGTACAACTTTCCTCATTCATATTGGTTTAAATGTTATTTCTTCAAACACATGGGTATTGGATACTGGATGTGGAACTCATATTTGCAATTTGTTGCAGGGGTTCAAAAGAAATAAGCACTTCAAGAAGGGAGACACAAGTCTCTACATGGGCAACGGAGAAAAAGTTGATGCCAAAGCCCAAGGAGACTATATTTTGAAACATTCAAATAATTTGGAAGTTGTTCTTAAGAACATTTTGTATGCTCCTAGTTTGACTAGGAACATAATTTTTGTTTCCTTTTTAAAACAATGTGGTTATGAATTAAAGTTTGTTAACAATGGTATTTATGTTTTTGTGGATGATGTATTTTATTTCAAGGCTATACCTTTTAATGGTATCTATGAATTGGTTCATGACTATTCATCCTTTGCTAACTCATCATACCAAACAAGCACCAAGAAACTTAAAATGGGTTTAAGTGATTCATATCTTTGGCATTGTCGTCTTGGTCACATAAACAAGAATCGAATTCAAACACTTCAAAAGAATCATCTTTTGAAAACAAAAGAAAATGGTTCATTTTTTTAAGGCCTCGTTCCCAGGACACTTACAGCTGGCCAATCATTGCTCATAAAACATATAATTACATTTAACTTTCATAAAACATCACAACAGAACATCAAAGCAACTTTTCATTTCATCATTCATTCATTAACTATCATACATTGTACGTCATTACCATTCACTTTCATTACTTTCATTATCATTCAATCAAATATTCTTACTCTCATTCATACGTTATCATTACTTCTTTTCATTCCATCAAAATCATGAAATTTACCCTACCATCATCCATAAAGTTGGTACTTGGCGGGGTCCATCATAGACCTCCGTTCATGGTGCACAGCAGCCTGACCATAGTACCTAGGGTAAGTTCAGGTGTACCTTTGTCATGTGCTACACCCACCGTCATGCATAAAGCGGATACTGGGCCGAAGTCTATCATCAACCTTCCGTCATGGCGCAGAGCAGCCTGGCCATAGTATCTAGGATAAGCGACTAAGTTCTATACAAATGGTCAATCACAAAGAAAGACCCCGATATGCATCCTTCAGGGGTAGCTAACCCACACACCGTTGGACTAACACCTTTCATTAGGTGTGTTCCACATACAGGCTTGCAAGACTTACTTTACTTTCCTTCGTTCATTAATGCATGCATTCATTCATCATGTTTCTGTTTTCATTATCTTCCACTTTACGTTACATAATACTTTCATTTCATTCATTAACATTCAACGTAAAGCCACTGGATAATAAACATATATAATAAGGAACATCATCATACACAGTCAACATCATCATACACGACATCATACTTACATTACATATATCAAACATACCATAATGCATAACATCAAACACATCATGCCAAAGTATCAACTTACACCATAACATCATGCCTATCACATCATATATGACTTCAAACAGTCAACTTACATAGCCCCCGGGAATCTCCCAAGTCAAAGCCTAAATTTCACTTTTTCTCCAGAAAGTCAAAAACTATTCTAAGTGTCATCCGCATTTGCCTTTCTGTTCATCCACATTTCCTTCGGTACTCATTCACATCTCCACAGTATTCATCCGCATTTCCTTACTTAGTGAAAAATGCTCATCCGCATTTACCGTTCATCCTCATTTCTCTAGTACTCATCCGCATTGACTTACTTAGTGATCAATGCTCATCTGCATTGACTGTTCATCCGCATTTCCCAATACTCATCTGCATTAACTTACTTAGTGATCAATGCTCATCCTCATTGACTGTTCATCCACATTTCGCAATACTCATCCGCATTAACTTACTTAGTAGTCAATGCTCATCCGCATTGACTGTTCAATCACATGTCCCTTCTCATCCGCATTGAATTCCATCCTCATTGACTTACTTAGTGTTCAATGCTCATCCGCATTAACTGTTCATCCACATTTCTTTTGAACACTTAGGCAAATTCTAAAACTTAGAAATCTGAGCCATAAACATCAGATTTCAGTTTCCAAACGCCATATATTATGTTCTAATCTTAAATCATGAATTCTACGCCTTAGAAGCACAACCATAACATCAACAATCATGAACATAGCCCAATATCATATCATAACAGCAACATACCTACAGTCATACTTACGGCTGAAAACCGAGTTCATCAAACATAAGTTCATGCATTTCCAGCCCCAAAACTCAGTTAAAACTTGTAAAAGAGGGGTACTAGAACTCACCTTAGCAGCTCTTGAGTATGGCTTCTTCCAAACTCATTAGCAATTGAGTTTAGCCACCAAGAAACCCACTAAAAACACACACAACCAAATATACAAACACACATAAGCATACACTCGAGGCAAGGCCAGTTAAGAACACCATAAAACAATGAATTCTTACCTTGAATTCAAATTCTTTCTTGTTCTTCTTTCTAAAACTGAGATTTTCTGCTCTCCTTCCTTCTCTCTCTAAAAATACTAAGGATTTGTGCGTAGAGAGAGTGATGGGTAGCCATGCCACCTTTATCATAATCTTTTTAAAGATTTTGTCTTTTTTGTTAGTTTTAACCCATAGACTTGGGTTTTATTTCTTTTTCTTCTTTTTCTTCACTTTATTCATTTGTTTGGGTATTTAAAAATAACCTAGTCTTACAAGTCCACCCCCCTTATATAGGTTTCATCCCTGAAACCTATTATTCCTTGAACAATCATGGGTAATGTTGTCTCATCTTTACTTTAGTCTCCCACATAGACTCGGATCCCTTCCTGTGCTTCCACTGTACACGCATAAGAGGAACCACTTTATTCCTCAGCCTCTTCTCTTTCCGGTCAATGATTGCCACTGGTTGCTCCACATATTTGAGCCGTTCATCTACCTCGATATCCTCCAGTGGAACAATCATATCCTCGTCTGCTAAACATTTCCTCAAATGAGATAGATTGAATGTCGGGTGAATTCCACTTAACTCATCTGGTAAATCCAACCTATAGGCCACTTCTTTTACTCTAGCAAGAATTTGGAAAGGCCCTATATATCTCGGGCTCAACTTGCCCTACTTTTTGAACCGAATGATACCCTTCCAAGGTGAGACTTTGAACATAACCCTGTCACCCACCTGGAAGTCAATCGGTCTATGTCGTTTATCAACATATGACTTCTGTCTATCTTTGGCTGCCCTCATGAAGGCTTTGATCTTTTCAAGCTTCTCAGTCGTAGCCTCGATCACCTCAATGCTCCCTAACTCCTTCTGACAAATATCACCCCAACAGACGGGTGTTCTACATCTCCTACCATATAGCATCTCATATGGAGGCATACCAATGCTGGCATGATAACTGTTGTTATATGAGAACTCAGCTAATGGTAGGTGGTTATCCCAACTTCCCCTAAAATCGATGACACACGCACGAAGCATATCCTCCAGCCTGTGAATGGTCCTTTTCGACTGACCATCTGTCTGAGGATGATAAGCCATGCTAATATGTAACCGCGTCTCCATTGCATCATGTAAAGTGGGTGTCACGATCAGACATAATAGACACCGGCACACGACGTGTTACAATCACCTTAATCAAATGATCAGCCAAACTCTCGGATGAATATGTCTTGCGGATCGGTCGAAAGTGGGCACTCTTTATCAAACGATGAACTCTCAGCCATACGACCTCATATCCTCGCGCGGTACGCGGTAGCTTCGTAATAAAATCCATGGTGATGTGCTCTGACTTCCACTCTGGTATATCCAAAGGTTGGATCTTCCCATATGGCTTCTGATGCTCCGCCTTCACTTGCAAGCAAGTAAGACACTTACTCACATACTCCACCACATCATGCTTCATACCCGGCCACCAATAATCTTTATTCATGTCTTGGTACATCTTGTAGCACCGGGATGAATAGAATATCGAGTTTTGTGAGCTTCATCCATGATCTTCATGCGTAGATCCCCAAAATGATGAATCCACATCCGCCCGAATCGGGTCTTAACACCAAGTGTGTTTTCACCCAATTCCGCAATCAGACCTCTCATTCATTCAGAGTTAAGATGATCTTCTCTCGATACCTCATCTTGAAACTCTTTGACTTGCTGCATCACATCTGAGGTCATGATCATCTGGTAGGCTTTCACCCGAATCGGTTCGGGTCTCTCCTTCCGGCTAAGGCCATCCGCCACCACGTTCGCTTTGCCTGTATGGTAATGGATCTCGTAGTCATAATCTTTTATGAGCTCCAACCATCATCTCTATCTCATGTCCAAGTCCTTCTACTCAAAGAAGTACTTAAGGCACTTGTGGTCAGTCAATATGGTGCACTTCATCCCGTAAAGATAGTGCCTCCAAATCTTTAACACAAAGACCACGACTGCTAGCTCCAAGTCATGAGTAGGATAATTGACCTCATGAACCTTTAACTGTCGAGATGCATAGGCTATAACTTTCCCCTCTGCATTAACACACACACCAACCCCGAGTAGGTAGCATCAGAATAAACCTCCAGATCTTCACTTCCATTGGGTAATGATAGTACAGGAGCTTGAGTCAACCTCGCCTTCAATTCCTCGAATGCCTTCTCTTGAGCTTGACCCCACACAAACTTCAAATCTTTTCGAGTCAACTTGGTTAGTGGAGAAGCGATCTTAGAGAAGTCTTGAATGAACCTCCTATAATAGCCTGCCAAAGCCAAGAAACTACGAATCTCGAATGGTGTCTTTGGAGACTTCCATTGCATCACTGCCTCCACCTTTGTCGGGTCCACCATAATCCCATCAGGATTCAGCACATGACCCAAGAATTGAACCTTGCGCAACCAGAATGCGCATTTAGAGAATTTACCATACAACTTCTCCCTCCTCAACATCTCCAACACCTCCCGAATGTGACAGGCAAGCTCCTTCTCACTCTTGGAATAAATCAAGATATCATCAATAAACACAATCACTGAGTTATCCAACATCGGCTAACACACTCGATTCATCAGATCCATAAAAGCAGCTGGTGCATTGGTCAAACCAAATGACATAACGCGGAACTCGTAGTTACCATAACGCATGCGAAAAGCTATTTTAGGGACATCCGGCTCATTCACCTTCAACTGATGGTAGCCCGATGGAAGATCTATCCTTTAAGACCAACTAGCACTTTGAAGCTGATCAACAAATCATCAATCCTTGGTAATGGCTACCGATTCTTCACCCTCAACTTGTTCAGCTCACGGTAGTCTATACGCATCCTTATACTACCGTCTTTCTTCTTCACAAACAGGACTGGAGCACCCCAAGGGGAGATACTCGATCTAATAAACCCCTTGTCAAGCAGTTCTTGCAATTGCTCCATCAACTCTTTCATCTCAGTTGGAGCCAACCGATACGGTGCCTTAGCAAGAGCTTGGGCACCCAATATCAAATCATTCTGAAACTCGATCTCTCAGTCAAGTGGCACTCCTGCAAAGTCTTCTGCGAACATGTCTGGAAAGTCACACACAACCGGTACATCAAATAGTTGTGGTGTTGGTGTTTCCACATCCTTCACATAGGCCAAGTAGGCGCTACATCCATGCCTCATGCACTTTCCCGCCACCGCCATTGAGGTACTTTTGGAATCGTAATTACTCATCCCCATAAACCGTAACCAAACTCCCGTCAGGCATTATCAAACAAATCATCTTCTTGCGACACACAATATTCGCCTTGTAGTCCGCTAGCCAATCCGTCCCAAGAACCACATCGAAACCACCTAAGGTCATCACGAATGGTCTAACCGGAAACTTATGACCTTCTAGCTCCGCATCACATCCTTCTACCATCTCAAAAATCCTGGTAGACTTACCTATGGCAATTTCTACCCCAAAGAGTGCATATATATTCTTACTATAACAAGCAATTAGCACAGAAAGCAACAGAAATGAAACTTTTAGTAGCCCCAGAATCGAATAACACAGAGGCTAAAGTTTGGTTACTAGAAACGTACCTGACACAACATCAGGGTTCATCCTAGCCTCCTCCTACGTCATCGTAAATGCTCTAGCACTCACCCTTGGTCCTTCACCTCCATTCTTCTTCACCCCAGAACCCTCAGCCCTCAGCTTCTTACAGTCTCTACTCATGTGGCCCCCACACCACAATTGAAACACTAGACCGTACGAAAGTCCTTTGCTATATGCCCCATCTTCCCACATTTGAAGCATATGTTCGATCCCAGCTTACATTCTCCAATGTGCTCCTTTCCACATCTACCACACTCTTCGACCCCGCACCAGATGTGACCACACGGCGGTCATCCACCCTTGCCTTCTTGTTACTCGTTGGGGCACACCTCAAACAAACCCTTTCCTATTCCAATTCCCGTCACCACTCCCTTTCTTGCTACCTTCAGCCACCACCACCATAGCTCTCTCATCATACAACCTCCCTGCCAAATCCACCACCGACCTAAACATGCTGGGTCGGTAGCGATCATGTGCCTGTGGATATCCACTGGCAAACATTGAATGTACCTTTGGATCTTTTATGACAAAGGCATCACTTGGTCCGGCACCAGACGTGCCATCTCATGGAACTTGGTGGTGTACTGCTGATGTGTGATCGTCCCTGCCTCCAACTGTAGGAACTCTTTCTCAACCTTGTCCATCTCCCTATGAGGACAAAACTCCTCAATCACCAACTTCTTCAGCTCAGACCATCTCATCCTCCCAATAGCCCGACTACCCTCAGCTTAAACAATATTGTCCCACCAGCATAAAGCTGAGTCCACAAAAGAGTGGGCAGCAAACTTCACTTTCTAATCCTCCCGGCACTCACTGATGTTCAAAACAGCTTCCATTTCTCTCACCCACCGGTGAGCAGCAAAAGCAGTGTTGTTACCATCAAAAGTAGGGGGCTTGCATCGTTGAAACGCTCCATAGTTATAACCTCGTGCCACCTCTGGCATAGGCTCTTCTTCTTCCTCTTCTTCTTCGTCATCAGACAGAACTGTCTCAGTCTCGGGCTATCTTCTTTCACCCGTAGGTCTACTTCTTTCCTTTCTTTCTCCTTCCCTCACAACCTTGATAACTTCGGCCACCATACATGGTAAGATTTTCTGCATGACCTGATGAACTTCTTCCACAACACTCTCTTTTATTAACGCTCTCAGATTGGCACTCTAATCACCGCCCTCCGGAAGAGGGGTCTTAGTTTCTTCATGAACCACTTTTTCGGCTCTAGGCCTTCTTCTCGTGACCTGTGATTCAGCATCTCATCCTCCACCATGTGAAGCTTTAGATGATCTACTATCAGCCATCCTCTAACACCAACACGGTCATTCGAGGGAAGAACCTAGTTTATGTCAAGTATAGTAAGTCCCTAATTACAGTGGCCAGTTGTGATTAGCACTTACTTTACTATTCATACCCAAGCATTACCTATCCTGACTACATCAGTATCTAAATCTACCATTAACACATAACCACATAACAGGCGCACATAATACTGGTTAATCATTTAGAAAATACCTCATGGCACGCAGCAACTTAGATTGGCATCCCTTCCCTTTCCATCCCATTTTCAGTTTAGATTTAGGTTTATTTTGAAATTTTACTTGGTTTCCTAAACTTTGGCTTTGATACCAACTTGTAAGGCCTAGTTCCCGGGACGCTTACAGCTGGCCAATCATTGCTTATAAAACATATAGTTACATTTAACTTTCATATAACATCACAGCGAAACATCAAAGCGACTTTCCATTTCATTAAAAAATGCTTTTGCAAGTTAATACAATCATTCATTACACATTTCCATTTGTTCGCATTACAATGCAAAAACATTAAAGAAAGAATGCCATCCAAAATGCCAAGTTGCCTCGTGCCATCCTCAGCAATGCTCATCTGCTAACTAGAAAATGCATAAAAAGTCAACGTTGTTGAGTGAGTTCTGGTTTTATAATAAAACATACTTTACTTTCATTAACCATTCTTTACTTTTGCATGTGATTAGACATCATACGTACACATTGATAATATCATTATTATCTTCATCATTCGTTCATTAACTATCATACATCGTACATCATTACTATTCACTTTCATTACTTTCATTCTCATTCAATCATACATTCTTACTTTAATTCATACGTTCATCATTACTTCATTTCTTTCCATCAAAACCATGAACTTTACCCTACCATCATGCATAAAGCTGGTAAGGGACGGAGTCTATCATAGACCCCCCGTCATGGCGCACAGCAGCCTGCCCACAGTACCTAGGGTAAGTTCAAGTGTACCATTGTCATGTGCTATACCCACCATCATGCATAAAGCAGATATTGGGCTGAAGTCCATCATAGACCTTTCGTCATGGCGCACAGGAGCCTGGCCACAGTATCTAGGGTTAACGAAAAAGGTTCTATACAAATGGTCAATCACAAAGCAAGACCCCTATGTGCATCCTTTGGGGTAGCTAAACCACACACTGTAGGACTAACACCCTTCATTGGGGTGTTCCACATACAAGGCTTGGAAGACTGACTTTACCTTCCTTCGTTCATTAATGCATGCATTCATTCATCATGTTTCTCTTTTATTATCTTCCACTTTACGTTACATAATCCTTTCATTTCATTCATTAACATTCAACGTAAAGTCACAGGAAAGTAAACATACATAATAAGGACATCATCATACAAAGTCAACATCATCATATAGGGCATCATACATACATAACATATATCATACATATCATCATGCATATGATCAAACACAATCATGCCAAAGCATCAAACATACACCATAACATCATGCCCATCACATCATCTATGACTTCAAAAGTCAACTTACATAGCCCCTGGGAATCTCCAAGTCAAAGCCTAAATTTTACTTTTTTCTCCACAATGTCATAAACTATTCTAAGTGTCATCCGCATTTGCCTTTCTGTTCATTCGCATATCCTTTGGTACTTATCTGCATTTCCTCAGTATTCGTTCGCATTTCCTATCTTACTGAACCATGCTCATCCGTATTAACTGTTCATCCGCATTTCTAGTACTCATCCGCATTGACTTACTTAGTGATCAATGCTCGTCCGCATTGACTGTTCATCCGCATTTCCCAATACTCGTCAGCATTATCTTACTTAGTGATCAATGCTCATCCGCATTGACTGTTCATCCGCATTTCGCAATACTCTTCTGCATTAACTTACTTAGTAGTCAATGCTCATCCGCATTGATTGTTCAATCGCATGAACCTTCTCTTCTGTATTGACTTTCCATCCACATTGACTTACTTAGTGGTCAATGCTCATCCGCATTAACTATTCATCCCGAATTTCTTTTAAACACTTGGACAGATTCTAAAGCTTAGACATCTGAGCCCTAAACATTAGATTTTAGTTTCCAAACGCCATCTATTATGTTCTAAGCTTAATCATGAATTCTAAGCCTTAGAAGCACAACCATAACATCAAAAATCATGAACATAGCCCAATATCACATCATAACAGCACATACACAAGGTCATAAATACGGATGAAAACCCAGTTTCATCAAACATAAGTTCATGCATTTCCAGCCCCAAAAATTAGTTAAAACTTGTAAAAGAGGGGTTCTAGAACTCCCCTTAGCATCTCTTTAGTATGGCTTCTTCCAAACTTGTTAGTAATTGAGTTCAGCCACCAAAAAACCCACTAAAAACAAACACAACCGAATATACAAACACACATAAGCCTACACCCGAGGCAAGGCCAGTTAAGAACACCATAAAACAATAAATTGTTACTTTGAATTTGAATTCTTTCTTGTTCTTCTTTCTAAAATCAAGAGTTTCTGCTCTCCTTCCTTCTCTGTCTAAAAATTTAGATGATTTGTGTATAGAGAGAATAATGGGTGGCCATGCCACCTTTATCACCTACTTTTCAAAGATTTTATCCTATTTGTCACTTTTAACCCCTAGACTTGGGTTTTATTTCTTTTCCTTCTTTTTCTTCACTTTATTCATTCGTTTGGGTCTTTAAAAATAACCGGGTGTTACAATTTGATAAGTGTGAATCTTGTTTAGAAGGTAAGATGACCGAGTCGCCCTTTAGAGGTACTACAGAGAGGGCAAAAGACTTATTGGGAATAATACATTTGGATGTATGTGGTCCTTTTAAAACAATGACAAGAAATGATGAAAGATACTTCATTACTTTTACTGATGATTACAGTTACTATGGTTATGTGTACTTGATGACAAATAAATATGAAGCTTTTGAAATGTTCAAAATCTTCAAGAATGAAGTAGAAAATCAACTCAATAAACCAATCCAAGTTCTTCATTCAGATAGAGGATGTGAATACCTCAGTGCGGCTTTTTAGGATCATCTAATAAGTTGTGGGATCATCTCACAACTTACTCCACCCGGAACACCACAACATAATGGTGTTTCTGAAAGGAGAAACTGAGCCCTATTGGATATGGTTCGATATATGATGGCTATAAGCTCACTACCTCTATCATTTTGGGGCTTCGCATTGCTCTCCATGGCTCGTATTTTGAATATGGCCTCGACCAAGACAGTGGATTCAACACCTTTTGAAATATGGCATGGAAGAGTTCCATCGCTATCATATTTAAAAGTATGGGGTTATGAAGCTTATGTTAAGCTAAACACCCAAAACAAGTTGGAAAGTCGATCCACTAAGTGTATATTTGTTGGATATCCCAAGGACTGTATATGATACTATTTCTTTGATCCAACATAGCAAAAAGTATTTATTGCTTGAAAGGAAGAGTTCTTGGAAGCTAAGTTCCTTATGGAAGGAATGACGTATAGAATAGTGGAATTTGATGAGGATCAAGATCCACAAGCCCATACATGTTTGGTTGACACTAGAAATTAATAAGAGGTTGTTGATGATGATCAAGTGGTTGATTAATACACACAAAATGTTGGTAGATCCGGTAGATTTAGCATTCCACCTGAAAGATATAGATTTTTCATGAATGGATGCTACGTGATTGACTCCGATGAGCCAACTACATACCATCATGCAACGTCCAATTCGGATTGTGACAAATGGCCGTAAGCCATGAACGTAGGGATGCAGTTCATGTATGAAAACCATGTTTGGGAATTGGTTGACCTCCACTTAACTCCAAACCGGTTGGATGCAAGTGGGTTTTCAAGAATAAAATGGATATGCATCAAAACTTGGATACTTATAAAGCAGACTTATAACGAAAGGTTTCACTCAAAATAAAGGGGTTGATTATGATGAAATTTTCTTGCCTGTTGCAATGCTAAAGTCAATTAGGATATTATTTGCCATAGCTGCATATTATGACTATGAGATTTGGCAAATGGATGTCAAAACCGCTTGTCTTAATGGACATCTCGAAAAGACTGTCCATATGGTTCAGCCAGATGGTTTTGTCGATCCACAACATCCTAATAAAGTATGCAAGTTAAAAAGATCAATCTATGGATTGAATCTAGCATCGAGAAGTTGAAATCAACGTTTTGATGAAGAGATCAAGAAATTGGTTTCATCAAGAACGCTGATGAGGCTTGGAAGTTGTTTTTATATAAAAGATTTCGGTGAAACCGCCTATATTTTGGGAATATAGATCTATAGGGATAGATCGAGGCGGTTGATAGGTATAATCCAAAGTGCATATATTGATAAAATCTTGAAAAGGTTCAAGATAGAAAACTCTAAGAAAGGTATGGTACCTATTCAAAGAGGGACAATATTGAGTACATCTCAATGTCCAAGCCCAAAGGATGAGCAAGATCGAATGAAGGATATCCCATATGCGTCTGCTATAGGATCCATCATGTATGTGATGATATGCACTAGACCGAACGTGTCATGCACGTTAAGGATGACAAGCGGATATTAGCAGAATCTAGGTAATAGACATTGGATGGTTGTTAAAAGTATATTAAAATACCTTAGGAGGACTAAGGATTGTTGGATTCTTTTTGCCCAGGACACATAGGACATTGATGTGGTTAGTACATTATGATCCAAGTCGGGTCATATCCAATAACAAGCTTAGCAAACACCAAATAATATTTAATTGATGATATGATCATGCATTTAAATAAATACACCAATTTAGAAAATGGGTTTTCTAAATAAGTTGCATATGAGATTGAACAACTTATATGGATATTTTGTTCATAGATATTGTTTGTAATGTTTTTTTAAGTTAGTTAAATAACATCAAATAATAAGAGTGTGTGTATAAGTTACATAATTAAAAGGGTAATTACCTAACTTATTCTAATTACTAGTTAAAATTGTGTTAAGTTTTTGGGGGGAAAACCCTTTTAGAAGAAACTTTCGGCCGCCCTTAGAAAGGGTGTGCCTTTTGCTTCTTCAAACATCACAAAATCAAAAATACACACACTCTCCATCTAGCTCTCTCTCTCTCTCTCATATGCAAGATCCTCAAGAGCTTTTCTCCTTCTCTAATGTTGAAGAAATAGAAGCTGAAAATCGTTTCAGTAGCTCTAAGAAATAGAAGCTGAAAATCGTTTTCAGCAGCTTTCTTTGTTAAAAGTATATTAAAACACCTTAGGAGGACTAAGGATATGTTTCTAATATACGTATCTAATGAATAGGAACTCATTGTAAAGGGTTACACGGATGCGAGTTTCCAAACAGATTGAGATGATTCTCGATCACAATCGGGGTATGTCTTCATTATGAATGATGGAGTAGTGCCTTGGAAGAGTTCAAAACAAGATATGGTAGCATTGTCCACTACAGAATCTAAATACATAGCCGCCTCATTAGCAGCTCAGGAAGCTACATCGATATAGAAATTTATCGCCGATCTACCCTAGAAATCTTTTGTGATAACGACGGCGCGATTGTACAAATCAAGGAACCCGGTGCACATCAAAATACTAAAGACATTGAGCGGAGATTCAAATGCATATGGGATGAAGTTGAAAAAGGAAAGATATGTATTCGTAAAATTCACACCAATCAAAACATTACGGATCCACTCAAGAAGCTCCTTGAAAGGGCAAACAATGAAACTAATACTTGTGCCTTAGGACTTCGATATTCTAGTGATTGGAATTAATCTATTTGGTATTTAAAGGATTTGGAACAATGTAATATTTACCTCTTTCATATATTTTTGATATTCTGAGTTATGTTCCTTTTAGCATGTATACATCCATGAATATGTTTATTATTTTAAATGTCAGTAGCCGGTCATGTTTGTGGGAACAAATATGAACGAAAGACTATTATGAACATGGATTGGTGGACATTCATAAGGCATAAATATAGAGCATTGCTTGTTGCCAAGGTTCATAGATATTTGTGGGATGCAAATATTGGACTGACCCATGTCTCAAATTTTACTACATGGAATCTTCTTGATTGATCATAAGTAAATTTTAGTAAAGATGAATATCATTTGGTATCCTCTGACCTGAGATACATATTGGGTTTTGATATCCACCAAAGTGTTATACCTTGAGCTAGTTCTGCACTGCTATGAAATAATGGACAGTACATAAGGCTATGTTCAGGTGTGACACAAGATGATTGTGATAAAAGTATGTAGTCAAGATGGAATTTGTTCCTCTTATTCACTGAGAGCAAGATGTCTAAGGCCTGATTAAGTTAAATCTACAAGGAATGGTCATTCTATGTCCTGGATTTAACATGACATCTATAACAAAAGAATAAATGTTTAATTCACCTAAATCATTTCAATTTGGATACTTGAAAGGGATGGTGTTATTGAATGGCTTTAAGTCATGCGTATTCAGGGTAGTAAACCGTTGTTAGGCGGTTTTTACTGCTAGCATCAATCTTGTATGAATCAAGTGCAAGTGGGAGATTGTTGGATTCTTTATGCCCAAGACATATAGAACATTGATGTGGTTAGTACGTTATTATCCAAGTCAGGTCATACCTAATAACAAGCTTAACAAACACCAAATGATATTCAATTGATGATATCCTCGTGCAATTAAATAATTACACCAATTCAGAAAATGAGTTCTCTAAATAAATAGTATATGAGATGGAACAACTTATAAGGATATTTTGTTCATGGATTTATTTGTAATGCTATTTAAGATGGTTAAATAACATCAAATAATAATAGTGTGTATGGGTTACATAATTAAAAGGTTAATTACAGAACTCAATTAGTAACTAGTTACAAATTAAATAGTAGATAAAAATTGTGGGGAAACCCCATTTTGAACCCAAGTTTCGGCCGCCCCTTGGATGGGGCTGGTTCATTTTAGGGTGTCTTGGAAGTAGACATTCATAACTAGTCCCACACTCCATCTCCATCTCTCTCTCTTACATGAAAAGATCAAAACAAGCACAAAACTCTCTCCAATTTTGAATAAGTTCACGGCTGGAAAGTGGTTTCAGCAGCCTTCTTTGGTCGTTTTGGTGTTCAAATCCTAGCAACAAAGGTGCTTGCTTGATGCTTGTGGGCGTGGAAGCTTGAGGACACCTCTCCTTGGTGTTTTGGTCGTTCAGGAACTTCATCCCCTTTATCATTCTCACATTTTTAGCAGCTCTAGAAAGGTAGTTTTATGGGTTTTTATTTGGTTGTTATTTCTTGCTTGATAGCTAGTTCTTTCATATATATATGTCCTTTGTTCTTGGGTTTGTTGATGCTAAATAATATGCCTTAAATTTCAGTTTACTAAACATATTATTAAGCTTTGATTCCGCTACTTTTTCATGTTAGGAGGTTAAACAACTTTGATTATGTGTCCAACAAACCCAACAATAACAACTGTAATTATATCATTTACCATGGTATAAAGATCTTTTCCTTCATCAAACTTCATTTTTGATGGTTTGTTTGATTTTATTCAAGGTTAATCATACCAATGATTGAACTAGGAATTCAAACCTATTTGGTTCAAATGCCTTGGTGAATAAATCAGCCAATTGATTTTTAGTGGGAACTTGAATCTATTTGATTAACTCCTTTTTAGCACAGTCTCTTAAAAAGTGATATCTAATTTTAATATGTTTTTTTGAGTGTTGAACTGGATTATTTGTAAAAAAAATCAGTTCCTGTGTTGTCAATGTGAATTGTAGTATGCAAGAAGTTACAACATAATCAAGCATCTGGTTTTGAATCTAGAGAACTTGAGAGCAACATAATCATTGTATCCACGTATTCGATTGATTATGAAGATTCCATCTGCCGTCTATTAGACTTGCACTCCTAGAAAGAATGTTAGTTCTCCTATTGCACTCATTTGGAATTTTGAATGCATGAGATCTTCAAAATCTTTACAGAGTAACTTGTTTGTTGAGCTAAAAATGATATCATCCACGTAAATCTAGACCAACAAGATGTCACTTCCTTTTCTTTTTCTGAAGAGAGTCTAATCAATCTTTCCTCTTTCATACCCATTTTCCAAAAGGAAAGATGATAGAGTCTCGTACCACTTTCTTGGGGCTTGGTGAAGACCATACAGGGCTTTGTCATTGGTTGGTGACATCTAAAGGCTGGGGATGGTAACATTCCCCTGAAGGTTGTTCACTAGAGTGTTGAGACTCTGAGTGAAGGCTTAAGGCTGTTGGGTTAATGAGCTTAACAGTCTGAACATGAGGAATGTCAGGACTGATAGTTAAAGTAATGGGAGTGGTTTGCTCCAGGGAAGTGGGAGCTCCAGAGTCCACTTCCTTGTATGTGGATGGTACTATGGGGGCCTGTACAAATTGAGTAGCTTGTGAAGGGGTTCGTTTGGATTTTCTTTTATAGGTGAGGGTGATTTTTGGTTGTTTTAATGGGTGAGAGGTTAAAGGTGTGGGTTCAACACTAGCTTGTGTTTCTAGGTGTCACCTTGAGCAATGAGCTCTTAAATTTTGGGAAAAAGGGTTGTTTATAGAGAAGCCAACAATTGGCTTCTTCAAAATTTTAAAGATGTCGGGCTTCATCTGTCCCAATTTAAGAATATTATATGTTTCCCTCAACTATGAGCCTATTTCACAGTTGAGAATGTGTTGAAGATATCTAAGAAACATATGGTACTCTAAGGAGTCCAAGTTAGCAAGTAAATTTGCATAGACAACCTAAGAGTACCTGAACCTGACCCCCTGAACCATTCCATGCACTATGAAGGAGAAATCTTCCGGAATCTGGTCCCAGCCCCCATGCTTGTTTGAAAAGTTGGGGATGACCACATGAAGTAGATACTTCCACTGGGAGGAGACATTCCCTTTCCTAAAGGTCTTGATAGAAAAGTCTCCTTCATAGCCCATCTACTCAAGGGAGTGGTTGACTGCTTCCTTGGGAAAGATCAACTTACCTTCCTAATCATCTGGCTGAAGATGGATGTTTATGATGGCTTGAGTGATCAAGATTTTCCTCCCCTACACTCTGGTGTACAGTGCCTTCTTGCCATCCAAAATGACCTCTTGATAAGTCTTTTAGAAATCAAGCAAATGATCCTTATAAAGAACAAGATCAATAGAAAGGGAGGTGGAATAGTTTAACTGAGCCAAAAATAGACAAACCTATGAGAAATGTGGATCTTTCTCAGAGTGTAATAGAGCAACCTGATTGTGTGCCTGTGTAACTACATTGAAAAGTTTGGGTCATTTATGCAGTTGAGGTTGGCCATTTAAGAAAGTTTAGAGGTGAAGAAACTGAAGAACAAAGGCATTTTAGAGAGAGGTTTAGGAATTTCGGTCTGGGAGAAGATGAAGATGATAAAGAAAGAGGGGGAACCGTTGGGTTTATATATGGAATGAATTTAACACAAAGTTAATGAAATAAAATAAACTTTGAAATCCGAATGTCGGTCCCACCTCTAAAAAAGTAGTTTGCTTTTTGCTCAAAAGATAGTTTTCTTGGATGTCGAAAATCTTCCAAAGGTAATTTATCACCGGAAGTTTTGATAAAAAGCTTCTGAAGCCAAAATGACTTCGAAAGAAATTCCTAAGAGTTTTGAAAATTTTGCTTCGGAAGAGAATTAAGTCTTGTATACTTTATTCAACTAAGAATAAAGCTTCCGAGAGTTATTTTGCTTCGGAAAAAAATGGTCCATGAAAGCATTCGAGTACTGAAGAGAAATATTAAGCTTCGGAAGATATTTTAGAAATTTCTTCCGAAGGAAAATTTACTAAAGAAGTTATTTGTTTTAAAGGTATAAGTTTCTTTCGAAGATAAAATCATATCTTTCGAAGGATAGAAAATATCAAGATTTTCAAAAATCTAAAGAAAATAATATGAATTAGTTTTAAGAAAAAGCTACTCAAGGTAAATCATCCCAATAGCTTATATGAGATATTTAAATCTCTGCTCATCAAAAGCTTTAGTGAACAAATTAGCATATTGTTCATTTTTGTTAACCTTGAGTAGTTGGATCAAGCCCTTTTCAAAGTTATCTCTAATCAAATGATACTAGATATTGATGTGTTTAGACATTGAGTGTTGCACAGGATCTCTGTAATAGAGATGGTACTATTGTGTCTATGTGAATGGGAGTCTCTTTAAAGTTGAACCCATAGTTCAACATCTGATTTCGAATCCAAAGCACTTGAGCACAGCTTGCAGCAGCAATGTATTCAGCTTCAGCAGTTGATGCAAAGACATATGATTGCTTTTTGCATTGCTAGAAGACAACCTTTCCACCAAGAAACTGACATCCCCCTGATGTGGACTTTGCAGTCATATTACATCCACCATAATCACTCTCTGTATATGCATACACATTAAAGTCAGAATTCTTTGGATACCAAAGCCAAGTGTTTAGGCACCTTTGAGATATCATAAAATTCTTTTGACAATGATAAGATGTGACATCTTAGGGTTGGCTTGATATCTTGCACACACACATGTGGCAAACATGATATGAGGCATGCTAGCTGTAAGGTACATAAGAGACCCAATCATAGCCCTATGGAGATGTTCATCCACACTCTCCCCCTCAAGGTCAAACCCCATGGAGTCATTTCTTGCTATGGGAGTCATAGCAACCTTAGAATCAGTCATGTTAAATCTCTTGAGTATGTCTTGAACATACTTTGATTGACTTATGAAGATTCCATCTTCAACTTGCTCACTTTAATTTCTAGAAATAAATTGAGTTCCCCCATGGCAGTCATTTTAAATCTATCCACCATAAGCTTCTCAAAGTCTTTGCCAAGCTTTGGATTAGTTAAACCAAAGATGATGTCATCAACATACACTTGAACTAGCATCAAGTCATTTCCTATTCCTTTAATGAAAAGAGTTCCATGTATAGTACCTCTTATGTATCCATGCTTGCAAAGATACTAAGATAGATTCTCATACCACTTTGATGGTGCTTGGTGCATCCTATAAAAAGCATTATCAAGCCTGCAAGCATAATGAGGATGATCAGGATCTGCAAAGCTACGTGGATGTTTGACGTACACCTCTTCATCAATCACCTCATAAAGAAAAGCACACTTGACATTAAATTGATAGACCTTGAAGTTCTTGGATGCAGCAAATGCCAAGGATATCTTAACAGCTTCCAGTCTTGCTACAGGAGCAAAGACATATGTATAGTCAATTCCTTCTTCTTATGTATACCCTTGAACAAGTAGTCTAGCTTTGTTTTTTTATGACAAGTCCTCTATCATCCTTCTTATTCCTAAAAGCCCATTTGGTTTGTATAGTAGTTTTCCTATGAGGAAGAGGACATAGGTTCCAAACCTTCTGTCTTTTGAATTGAAGCAACTCCTCCTGCATAGCTTCAACCCAACTTCCATCCTTCAGAGCCTTATCAATTTTCTTAGGCTCTATCTAAGATAAGAAACAAGAGTTAAGACAAACATTTGCATCATGGGTTGTCCTCTTGTTCTTACCCCTGAGTCAACATCTCCAATGATGTTTGAGGTGGGATGAGACTTGTGGATCCTTAGCTGAGGGATCACAACAACTTGCTAAGAGAAATCTAAATTAGAAAATTTTAGATTTGGCATTAATGTTTCTCCCACCTTATCAGCACATTATCAAGTGAGACTTGATCTATTGAGTGTGTGACATCATTGGTTTTGTCTTCAATGAAGTGGTTGTCAGCATCAAGAAATTCTTGATCACTTTCACCACCACCATGGTCTTCTACATTTGAAGCTTCTTTTGAGCCTATAAGCTAGAATTTGAAGGCATCTCAGGTGTATTAGCTGAATTGATCATTGTTATTCTAATAGAAACTTCATTTGCAGAATTAGTTACAACTAGAGCTAAAGTTGTATAGCTTGAAGGTCTTGTCAGCTCAAATCTTGGATCAGGATAACTTGTTGGTAGAACATCTGTAGACCTTGAAAAATTCTCATAAGATTTGTTATAAACGCTGGTAACTAAATCAAGATCAAATAGCCAATCAGGACCAAAACAAGTTACACTGAGTGTGTGTTCATTAAAAGTCACATTGGCTGACTCTTCAACAATCCTGGTTTTGAAATTATATACTCTATAAGCCTTAGCTTGGGAAGAGTACTCTATAAGCCTTAGCTGGGAAGAGTACCTAATGAAATATCCATTATCTAATTTCTCAGTAAATTTGGCGATTTGATCTTTGGTATTCAAGATGGTGCAAAGACATCCAAAGGACCTGAGAAAACCATTGAAAGGTTTCCTCTTGTGCCAAAGTTCATAAGGAGTCTTACCATGTGTCTTAACTACTATAACTCTATTTTTCACATAGCAGGCAGTGTTGACTACCTCTGCCCAGAAGGTGATAGGCAGTTTAGTCGGACAACATAGTTCTTGCAACTTCAATAAGTGTCATGTTTCTCCTCTCAGCAACACCATTTTGCTAAGGAGTCCTGGTAGCACTATATTGTCTTGTAATACCCTTTTCATCACAAAATGTATCATGGAATCGGTTCTTGAATTCAGTTCCTTGATCACATCTTATGGTTTTGACCTTGTGATCATATGATTTTCAATCTTTACGATGAAATTCTTTAGAATTCAAGAGTCTCATCATTAGTTCTAAGAAAGAAGACCCAAGTGAACCTTATGAAGTCATCTGTGATCACTAAGCAATAAGAGGTCCTTCCTAGACTCATTACACTGGTGGCGCCAAAGAGTTCGATATTTAACAAGTTTATGGGAGTAGTGATGGAGTTTCTTTCCTTTGGCTTGTGAGATACCTTGTGTTGGTTCCCTTTCAGGCATGCAACACAATAATCATCACTTGTAAACTCTTTCTTTGGCATTTAGTTACCAAATCATTCTTAATTAGCTTATTCATGTTCTTAAAGTTTATATGGCACATTCTTTTATGCAAGAGAAAAGACTCATCACTATTTTCTTTAGACAGAAAGCATGAAACTTCTCCTGAGGGAGATGTTTCTTGCAAATCCATCTTTTACATGTTCCCTTTCCTGGGGCTCTAAGTAGAAGATGCTCATAAGGATGACCACCCCAGGCTTGAGAACAATGCACTTATGCTCAGTGAAGAGCATGTTATGACTATGATCAGAAAATTGAGATACACTCCAAAAGATTGTATCCAAGCTCTTTGACAAAGTTTATCTTCTCAATGTTGAGCTTACCATTTGTAATCTTGCCCTTCCAGATATGTAACCACTCTCATCTCCTCAAAAAGCAACTAGCCCTCCATCAATTCTTTCAAAGATTTGGAGTAGTGACCTGTTGTCTATCATGTGCCTGGAACAGTCACTATGAATGATCCAGACATTCTTGTTTGCCTTGAGTTGTTCCTACATAAAATAGATGGTTAGTTACATTTGGTAACCCAAACCTTGCTTGTCTTGAGTTTGTCAAAAGAAGTTGAAGGTAATGAATAGTAATTGATCCTATTGTCATATTTCGAGGATCCTTTGTTGTTGTTCATGGAGAACTTCAGTCACTTGGTCTTTCTTGAACTTCCATACCACCTTTGAAAGTTTTGACTTGAAGTTTTACTGACTTTGGAAGTTTTACTGACTTTGGAAGTTTTACTAACTTTGGAAGTTTTGATGACTTTGGAAGTTTTGATGACTTTGGAAGTTTTGATGATTGGTCCATCAGAAGATCTTGCTATCACTGCAACAGGCTAAAGTGCTTCAAAAGTATTCCCTTCCTCCGAGACCAAATTTTCTTTTGAATGCAATTTTCCACTTGCCTTCATATTCATTTTGGAGCTTCCAAAGGAAACAGTTTTTCCTTCTGAAGCAATTTTCTTCTTGAAACTCTTAGAAGTATCTTCTCTGGTCATATGGAGACTGCTTCTTGGATTGTAGAAACAATCCTTAGGAAGATGAAAAGTACTTGCACACATAACACAGTTCATTTTCTTCTTCCTAAGAGCCTTCTTTTAAGAACAAGGCTAAACTTGATCACTTTCCCTCTCCAACTTCATCTTTGCCAATGCTAACACAGTTCTTTTAGGGTGAGAAATACATTTGCAGCTGAATGTTTCAGGTTGTGTAGTAGTGGAACACAATTGATCAACCTTCATCTTGATGTTAGGATAATTTGAACATTGACCGAAACTCTTGGTACTAGAGTTCAAGTTGATGTCTTCAATCTTGAACACTTCAAATCCTCTAAAGATAAAGACTTGTTTTTACTAAGAGTCAAAAGTGGCCTTGATCTCTTGAGTCTTCTTTTCTTTTCTCTTGTTGTTTCTAATCAAGTTCTTTCTCATAGACTTTGTCATCACAGGCTTCTTACTCTCCTCAGAAGGATAATGAGCCTTCTTAGAATCCATTTCTTCACTCTTCTCAGAGGAATTCTCCAGTATCAGTTCTTCAACCTCTTTAGTCAAAAAAGATTGTGTGTGGAGCAGCTATCTCACTAGATCCCAGTCCCTGCATATGTTGATAACAAACATTTACATGCAAGGATGAGGATATAATGTTCTTGAATTTCTCTCCTTCAAGAACACATTTTTCTGCCCTGGCTTTGTTGATCACAAGTTCAGCCTGGCATTCAGTCAACTTGGTTACGAGATCTTTGATTGGAGTCCTATAGTTAGTGTGTTCATGTATAAGAATTGAAATAGTTTACTCTAACTCCTCTATCTTTAACTTATAGTCATTTTCAGATCTTTTGAAATCAGATTTTAAGATATTTAAGGACTCAAGATCATATCTCATCTCTAAGTTGTAGCGCCTGTATCTATTAACTTTAGCAATACATTCAGGTGTATAGAGATATTCCAATACCTTTGCTTCATCATGGTCAGCCACTAGTTCTTGGTTTAGAGATGCATCTTCCACCTGAAAACTCCAGTCAAAGCCTCCTTCTTCAACAGCAACATTCTGGATCTATTTCTTAATGTAGTTTGGTCGGGTTTGTGCTTGGCCACCATTTGTCCTTGGTGCCTTGCACTCCCTGGCAAAGTGACCCATTTGGTTATAGTTGTAACACTTGACTTTGCTTTTATCCAGCCCAAACTTTCCACTGGATGTATTGTTGGGAAACTTCCTTCCTTTCCTTTTGTAGAACTTTTTGGCTCTGTGAGTGAGAAGAGCCATCTACTGGACTATTTCCTTGTACTCTAGGTCATCTGGATGGATACAGTCTACGTCTTCAAGGGTCAATAGAAAGTTGCTTGAGCTTTCATTAGAAGACACAAAGGCATGTGAAGAACTTGTCTCTTGGAATGGGCTTCCTTGAGTGTGGATTTTTCTTGGTGTCTTCGGGAAGGTGATGAAAGGACCCTTTTATGAGTTATCAGGGTAGCATGTAAGATGATGTTGAGGTTCTATGTTATCTCTTTCAGTCACATTTAGGGCTGAACTCATTTGATTGCTAGAGTTACCAGATAAACCTTGCATGTTCATCTCCATTTGACATCCACTAAGTATACCATACAACTTAGTCAAAGTGAAAGTCTTAAGGATCTTAGTCCTCTTGATAAGAACACAATAATGTTTCCATTGGCTAGGAAGAAAGGACATGAACTTCCTTACAATGTCCCTATTTTCAAGAGTCACTTCAACATCCACTAGAGTGTCCACAATCTCAACATACCTCACGTATTGTTGAGTCATGGTTTCACTGGTTTTAATGGTGAAAATTTTAAACTACTGCTTCAGGAGATCCTTCTTGTTCTCTTTAGCTTCAGGAGATCCTTCTTGTTCTCTTTAGCTTCAGTAGAAACCTCATACATTAGTTTGAATGCATCCCACAACTGTTTAGCTATTTTGCATTTCTTGAAACCTTTATAAACAGAGAGCAGTTTGAAGGGCTGTCATGGCTTTGTGATCAATTTCTACTCTCTTTCTATCTTCATCAGAGTAGTCAGCCACATCCTTTGGAATCTACCACCTCTAGCAGCAGCTGAAGAGGTGTTTGGTATGTAAGGTCCTAAGACAACATATTCCCACATCCTGGAGTCTTGAGAATTGATAAAACCTTCCATTCTTTGGCACCAAGTGTCAAAATCTTCAAGAGTGATCGGTGGGGACATTATCATGGTTCCGGTTTCCATATCAGCTTTAGTATAGCTGCCATTTGAGATATTAAGTATTTTGTGTGTGTGAGGATCTTAAGATGGTGGGATCTTAGTATCAAGAGCCGGGAATGCTCTCATACCAATTGCAGGACCATTTGAGGAGTTTGGTCACTTACAACACAATACATAATAAGGAGAGACTGATTTAGAACACTTAACAGATCAATTGGGGAACTAGAAACCAGTGATAATGATACTAAGAAACACAAGCAATTGAGAGACAAAACAAGAATAAAATAACACAAGTGTTGGTTTTCAAGAATGTTGTATATTGCTCTCTAGTTTCTTACAAGTGTTACAAAGCATACATTAAGACACAAAGGACCGAGATACTTTATACTACATCCTACATCCAGCCACACTTTGAAGGCCAGTTGGATACATGATCTAGACAAGAACAAAATCAATGTAGAGTCAAAAGGCAAATTGCCTTTTGGCTAGTGACTATGACATGCCATAGTCACATCATAATATATTACAAAAAGGATAAAAGTACATAAAGTAGAAAGAAATAGACTCAATACCTCAATGTACAGTTTACCAAAAGCGTGGACCTTTTCACCAACTTGTGAAAGTTGGTGAGTCAAACAGAGTTGCAGCGGAAAGGTGGTCTAACTTTATGGTAAAAGGTATAATAGACAAAGCATGTACTCAAAAGTCATAGAAAGAAATCTATCATCATAAACTGGCTTCGGAAGACTTTGTCTCTAAAGCTTCGCAAGACTTCATGTTTGGCTTTGGAAGATATTTATTGGATCAAGAAGGATGGTGCAACCAATACTAAACACAAACTATTTTTGGTACAACTTGTAAAGGACTTCCGAGGCTAAGTATGGAACTTCTAAAGGAAATGGACTTCTTCTAAAGACAAAGTACAAAATCAACTTCCAAAGGAAAAGCTCCAACTTTGAAGACAAGGTCTTCTCTTCCGAAGTTCAAGACTTAGAAGAATTCAAAGACAATGACTTCTAAAGTAGAAGGTCCCAAGCCACGGAAGAAGCAGCCTCTAACGAAGTATAAAAGGATTCGGAAGAACTTGTACTTCCGAAGCCAATTATCCTTCGAAAGATGCTGCTATGAACCAGGGGACATAAATATGGTCTCAGAGACTCTGTTGCAAACCTCTGATGCTTAATGGTGTTTTCCGAAAAGGCAATGTAGTTAACTATACTTTATTACACTGTTCACCTTTATATGTTAGTGCAAGTTGCCAACTTTAGTTGGTGAGAAAAGGTAAGTCATGGACATGTGATGACTACCATATCTTAGATAATATATTATCTAAGATACCTTAACTCTAGCTTTGTAGTATTTGCTTTAATTAGAGGATTCCAGCTGGTATCTAAGTATATCCGGCTATAGATAGTAGTGTATATAGTTTCTCATTATAACTCTTGTAATAAGCTTATAAGAGTCTTGTAAACTTTGAGTTGAGAAATAACATATACAAGTATCTTGAAAATTATTCTCTTGTGTTTTCTTTGTGTACTTAGTATATTATAATCAACTCTTATAAGAACTTTGTTTCTTGAGTGTTGTTAGTGAGTTTGAGAGAAATACTTGTGTTGAGTATAAAACCAATCCTTCAATTGGAGAGGTGTCCTCAAGCTTGCATACCCACAAGCATCAAGCAAACATCTTCTTGCTACAATTTGAACACCAAAAACGAACCAAAAGGAGCTGCAGAAAATGTTTTTTCCACCTGTTCTTCTTCAAGAATAGATAGAAAATGGTCCTTGTGGTGCTTGCATGTATGAGAGAGAGTGACAGGTTGAGTGTGTGACTATCAAGAGTCTCTTGTTCCAAGCCAAACTTGAACCAAACCCCATAAAGGGGCTGCCGAAAATGCCTTTCAAAAAAGGGTTTTCCCCCCAATTTTATCAACCATTTTATTTAACTAATAACTAGTGTAAGTTATGTAATAACCTTTTAATTATATAACTTATGCACACTCTTATTACTTGATGTTATTTAACCAATTTAAATAACATTGATGGATTCTATGTGCCCAAGACAAATAGAATATTGATGCGGTTAGTACGTTATGATCCAAGTCGGGTTATACCCAATAACAAGCTTAGCAAACACCAATTGATATTTAATTGATGATATGATCATACAATTAAATATTTACACCAATTTAGAAAATGGGTTTTCTAAATAAGTTGCATATGATATAGAACAAATTATGAGGATAATTTGTTGATGGGTTTATTGTTAATTTGTTATTTAAAGTGTTAAATAACATAAATAACATGAGAGTATACTTTAATTAAATTGTTTGATTAGAGAAGACATGTCACTTTTAAATATGTCTAGTAGATGACTTATTTAATGTATGACAAAAGTTTTTTTTTGAAGTGTGTTTGTGTGTTAGATTAAAGAGGGAAAACCTCTTTTAATCTTAAAAATTTCGGCCGCCCATGGATGACATGATTGGCCCTCTTTCTTTGAAAACCAAAGACACACTCAATATGTCTAACACTCTTAAAAATCTGATCCATCTCTCATATGCAATACACACACACAACCTTTCAATCTCTCTCAAGAAACATCTCGCAAACAGCTGAAATAACAAGAGAAAATTTCGGTTTTTGTGTGTTCTTGGGTGTGCTCTCCCTAGCAAGAGTGGTGTTTACTTCTAAGGCTTGGGGTATACAAGCTTGAGGATCTCTAATCTTGAAGTCTCGGTCATTTTTCAGCATCAAACATCTCCATTTTCTGTCGAATCTTCAGCTGTTGGAGAAGGTATCTTGGCAGCCTTTTGTGGTTGTCATTTTGTGTTGTTTGTTGTTCTCTCATTGCTTGTCTATTCACATAATATGATCCTTGGATTATGGGTTTGTTTCATATGCTTAATGGCTATTTAAAAGAACATTTTTCAGCTTTGAAAAACATACAAAACTGATATGATCCGCTGCGTTTTCTGAAAGTTTAAATGGTTAAACTACGTTTTATGTTCTTAACAAACCCTTCAATGGCATCAAGAGCCGATTATGTGGATGACTTGCTTGTTTTGTCCTTTAAAATTGGTTTTAAGGATGATTATAGACTTGTTATAGGCTGGTTTTGGGCTGCTATGTTTTGTTTGAATGATTCCCCAACTTTCAAAGTCATATCACACATGCTTGTGATTAGATCTTGAAAGATTTACATGTTTGTTTTCTGTTTTGTTTGGACAAAATAAAACCGAAATTTCAGTTTATGTTGGCTGAAATTTCGTGGTTTTATGAGGGGTTTTCATTAATTTTGGATGATATGCAAGATGCTTGTCTTAGTGCATAACCTAGCCATTGACCTTGTGGATGTTTGGATGTTTGTGATGGTTGTATTCATTGATTCAATTGGGTTGTATTATTTGTTGTTTGTGCTTTGTTTCAAATGTAATTTATTTATTATTGGGTTGTAATAAATAGATTAGGTATATTTTCATTTTACTAGATATCTTGTATTAGGACTTCATATCTTGTAATATGAAGACATACACATTGGAAGCACAAAGGAAGGTCATGAAAGAAACATGGAGCTTTTGGATGCGGTTTCAAGTGGAAGGCTTTTGGAAGTTTTCCATTTACTTTGTTTGTGAACCTTAGGAATGACCTATGGACCACACTTGTGATGGAAAACAAGTGTGGACCACTTTAGATGCTATGGTTATGCACATATGCTCATATGGTTGCTTATGACTTGTTTGGATGTTTGTTATTTGTTTGTGTGGTTAATTTTGACATTCATTACAAACTCATTAACAAACTTAACAAGCTGAAAATTGATGGTTCTTAAAAGTTAATAAAAGGTTATTAAAATGATTTAATGATTTTAAAGATTAAAATAGGTTTTAATCAAAGGACCATAGGGTACCTTGTATTTGAAAGCATGCAAATACAAGTACATAGAGTTTTCTAAACTAATATTATGAATCTCTAAACTTTTGACCAACAAGTTGAACACCATCCTTTTGCACAACACTTAATCATTTGGAAACTCTTAATGGGATAAAGGTCACCTAACCATTTAGAGGGAACTTACGATTTAAGGTGGGGATACCACATTGGTGGGATAAAGGTCACCTAACCACTTATGTGGGTAAACTCACACGTGTGTGCAAGTAGGGTAACTTGATTTGCAAACCATGTTAAATGGATCACCTAAATATGGTTTCCAAATGGTGTTGATGGGATTAACATGCCGACTTTACATATGATGTTTAAAGGTCGATCCCATACATCTAGAAGTTGCAAATGGTTGCAATCGTCAATCGTTGACCACCTTATTAATTTAAATCGTGGGATAAAGGTCACCTAACCACAATTTAAATGTAATGTTGGGTTCTAGATTTTAATATAAAAATAGCCTTAAAAGGCATTAATTATTAAAATTGGCTATATCGAAAATACTAAAATAAAACTTTGTTAAATTTTGTAGATGGCCTCACATAATGATAATTCTGATAACTCATCCGCGTCCAACCAATCTCTACGAGCGATCCTCCAAAAGGAACGTCTAAATCATAACAACTTTATCGACTGGTATCGAAACTTGAGAATCGTTCTCAAGCAAGAGAGAAGATCGTATGTTTTAGACGACCCTATCCCCGATCAACCTAGTGAGGATGATGAGGAGTCCTACAACGATTGGCTGAAGTACACTGAGGACTCCGTCCAAGTGTCTTGTCTCATGCTAGCGAGCATGACTCCGGATCTCCAAAAGGAGTATGAACACCACGGAGCTTACGAAATGATAACCCAGCAGAAGGAAACATTCCAACAGCAAGCAAGGGTTGAGCGCTTCGAAACGGTTCGAGCACTCCATGCATGTCGTATGGACGACAACCAATCTGTTTCATCTTATGTACTTAAGATGAAAAGTCACATTGACCGCCTCGAGAGGCTTAATTGTCCCGTCTCGAAGGAATTGGCCACGGATTTAATCCTCAATGGCCTTACCAAAAGGTTCGAGACATTCGTGATGAACTACAACATGAATGCTTGGGACAAAAGCATTGGTGAGCTTCACTCAATGCTCAAAACTGCCATGGCAGCCATGGGTAAAAGGGTTTTACCCGTTCTCACCATCAATGAAGGTGGGAACAATAAAAGGCCTCGTCCCGCACCCAAGGCAAAAGTTACTAAGGGCAAGGGACCCGCTTGGGGAAAAGGGAAAGGGGTGGCAAGGGTGCCACCCAAACCACAAGAGAAAAAGCAAAAGGTTGCTACCAACGACCCATGCTTCAAGTGTGGGGAGATTGGACATTGGGCAAGGAATTGTCCTGTCCATCTCCAAGAGTTGAAAGCAAAGAGGGATGCCGGGCAGACCTCAGGTACAATATACATGATCCATATTGATTTAAACATGATATCCTCTAACACATGGGTATTAGATACCGGATGTGGAACTCATATTTGCAATTTGTTGCAGGGGTTCAAAAGAAGTAGTGACTTCAAGAAAGGGGATGCAAGCCTCTACATGGGCAATGGGGCTAAAGTTCAAGTTGAAGCCCGTGGTGACTACATCTTGAAGCTTCCAAATGGTTTGGAAGTGATTTTGAACAATGTTTTGTATGCTCCTAGTTTGACTAGGAATATTATCTCTGTAGCCCTGTTAAAACAACTTGGATATGTATTATCTTTTATTGAAAATGATATTCTTGTTTCTTTAAATGGTATGTTCTATTTTAAAGCCATTCCCATTAATGGTATTTATGAATTGGCTCATGAAAATACTCTAAATAGTTCATTGTACCAAACTAACACCAAGAAACTCAAGTTGGACTTGAGTGATACCTATCTTTGGCATTGTCGTCTTGGTCATATAAACAAGAAACGTATACAAACACTTCAAAAGAATGGTCTTTTAAAAACAAATGAATATAATTCATTTGATGTATGTGAATCTTGTTTACAAGGAAAGATGACTAAGGCACCCTTTAGTGGAACTAATGAAAGGGCAAAATATTTATTAGGAATCATACATTCGGATGTATGTGGTCCTTTTAAGCCAATGACTAGGAATGGTGAAAGATACTTCATTACCTTTACCGACGATTATAGTCGCTATGGGTATGTGTACTTATTAAGGCACAAAGATGAAGCTTTTGAAATGTTCAAAATCTTCAAGAATGAAGTAGAAAATCAACTTAACAAGTCAATTAAAGTTCTCCGTACCGATAGAGGAGGTGAATACCTGAGTGATGCTTTTCAAGATCATCTTAGGAGTTGTGGGATTGTCTCACAACTCACTCCACCTGGAAAACCACAACATAATGGTGTGTCTGAGAGGAGGAATCGAACCTTACTGGATATGGTTCGATCTATGATGGCTAGAAGCACATTACCTCTATCCTTTTGGGGTTTCGCTCTGCTCTCCGCGACCCATATTATAAATATGGCCCCAACCAAAAGGGTGGAAAGGACACCTTTTGAGATATGGCATGGAAGGGTTCCATCTCTATCATACTTAAGGGTCTGGGGTTGTGAGGCTTATGTTAAGACTCCCACCCCAAACAAGTTAGAAGTCAGATCCACCAAGTGCATCTTTGTTGGAATCCTAGAGATTCTATGGGATATTATTTCTATGACCCACTGGAACAAAAGGTGTTTGTTGCCAGAAAGGGTGAGTTCTTAGAAGCAAAGTTCCTTATGGAAGGAACTAGCAGTAGAACAGTGGATCTTGAGGAGGATCAAGAACCACAACCCGATGCACGTTTGGTTGAAACTAGCACTCAACATGAGGATGTTGAAGATGATCAAATGGTTGATCAATACACAAAACGTTCGCAGAAGTGGTAGAACTAGTAATCCACTGAAAGATACGGATTTTTCATGGATGGATGCTATGTGGTAGATTCAGATGAACCAACCACATATCATGATGCAGTGTCCAATTCGGATTGTGACAAATGGCTTGAGGCCATGAGCGTTGAAATGCAATCCATGCATGACAATCAAGTATGGGACTTGGTTGTTCCACCTCCTAACTCAAAAGTAATTGGAATCAAATGGGTTTTCAAGAAGAAAACAGATATGCATGGAAACTTGGATACTTATAAAGCTAGACTTGTAGCAAAAGGTTTCACTCAAACTCAAGGGGTTGATTATGATGAAACCTTCTCACCTGTTGCGATGCTAAAGTCTATAAGAATATTGTTTGCCATAGCTGCTCATTATGATTATGAGATTTGGCAAATGGATGTCAAAACCGCTTTCCTAAATGGATATCTTGAGGAAGATGTCTATATGGTTCAGCCTGAAGGTTTTGTCGATCCAAAACATCCTAATAAAGTATGCAAGCTAAAGAAATCAATCTATGGATTGAAACAAGCATCGAGAAGCTGGAATCACCGTTTTGATGAGGAAGTAAAGAAATTTGGCTTCATCAAAAACGCTGATGAGGCTTGTGTGTATAAGAAGGCTAGTGGGAGCACAATAACTTTCCTAGTATTGTATGTTGATGACATACTACTATTTGGAAATGACATTCCAACCTTGGAAGGTGTAAAAACCTGGCTTGGAAGTTGTTTTTCCATTAAGGATCTTGGTGAAGCCGCCTATATTCTGGGAATAAAGATCTATAGGGATAGATCAAGGCGGTTGATTGGTTTGAATCAAAGTGCGTACATTGATAAGATCTTGAAAAGGTTCAAGATGGAAAACTCTAAGAAAGGTACCGTACCTATTCAAAGAGGAATAATATTGAGTACGACTCAATGTCCTAGCTCAAAGGATGAGCAAGATAAAATGAAGGCAATCCCATATGCATCTGCTATAGGATCCATCATGTATGCAATGATATGCACTCGACCAGACGTGTCATGCGCCTTAAGCATGACAAGCCGTTACCAGCAAAATCCTGGAAGCAGTCATTGGATGGCTGTTAAGAACATACTTAAGTACCTAAGGAGGACAAGAGACATGTTCTTAATCTATGGATCTGGTGATGAGAAACTCGTTGTAAAGGGTTACACGGATGCGAGTTTCCAAACCGATCGTGATGATTCTCGGTCGCAATCGGGATATATTTCATTCTGAATGGAGGAGCAGTCTCTTGGAAAAGCTCCAAACAGGATGTGGTGGCTCTATCAACTACAGAATCAGAATACGTCGCTGCCTCATTGGCAGCTCAAGAAGCTGCATGGTTAAAGAAATTCATTGCCGATCTGGGGGTTGTCCCTTCCATTCAGGATCCCCTAGAGATCTTTTGTGATATCGAGGGTGTGATAGCTCAAATCAAGGAACCCCGTGCTCATCAAAAGACTAGGCATATTGAGCGGAGATTCAACTACATACGAGATGAAGTTGAAAAAGGAAAGATATGTATTCGCAAAATTCACACGGATCAGAACATTGCGGATCCTCTCACGAAGCTCCTTGAAAAGGCAAAGCATGAAGGTCATACTTGTGCCATGGGACATCGATATTCTAGTGATTGGACTTGATCTGTGAATTTTGTATTTGGATATATGGAACTCATTATTATTTGAATAATTTATTTGGTTATAATGTTTCAATTAATGTTCCAATTTAGCATGTTTAATCCATGAGTAAAATGATTACTCTAAATGTCCGTAGTCGTTCATACTTGTGGGAACAAGTATGAAAGTAAGATTATTATGAACTTGGATTGGTTGATATTCATAAGGATGAATATAGGGCAATGGGTTGCCACCAAGGTTCATAGATATTTGTGGGATACAAATATTGGACTAACCCGCATCTCAAATTTCACTACATGGAATCCTTTTGATTGATCATAAATAAATTTGAGTAAAGGCGAATATCATTTGGTATCCTTAGACCTGAGATACATATTGGGTTTTGATATTCACCAAATGTTATACCTTGAGCTTATTCTTCACTGTCCTGATATAGTGGACAGTGCATAAAGGTATGTTCAGGCATGACACGAGGTGTTTATGAGAAACGTATGTAGTCAAGATGGAATTTGTTCCTCTTATTCGTTGAGAGTTAGATGTCTAAGGCCTGATTAAGTTAAATCAACAAGGAATGATCATCCTGTGTCCTTGGAGTTAACATGACATCTGTAACAAAAGGATAGATGATCGATTCACCTAAATCTTTTCAAGAAGGGTACTTGAAAGGGATGATGTTATTGAATGGCTACAAGTCATGCGTATTAAGGGTAGTAAACCGTTGTTAGGCGGTATTTACTGCTTGCATCAATCTTCTATGAATCTTGGGCAAGTGGGAGATTGATGGATTCTATGTGCCCAAGACAAATAGAATATTGATGCGGTTAGTACGTTATGATCCAAGTCGGGTTATACCCAATAACAAGCTTAGCAAACACCAATTGATATTTAATTGATGATATGATCATACAATTAAATATTTACACCAATTTAGAAAATGGGTTTTCTAAATAAGTTGCATATGATATAGAACAAATTATGAGGATAATTTGTTGATGGGTTTATTGTTAATTTGTTATTTAAAGGGTTAAATAACATAAATAACATGAGAGTATACTTTAATTAAATTGTTTGATTAGAGAAGACATGTCACTTTTAAATATGTCAGTAGATGACTTATTTAATGTATGACAAAATTTTTTTTTTTGAAGTGTGTTGTGTGTTAGATTAAAGAGGGAAAACCTCTTTTAATCTTAAAATTTCGGCCGCCCATGGATGACATGATTGGCCCTCTTTCTTTGAAAACCAAAGACACACTCAATATGTCTTACACTCTTGAAAATCTGATCCATCTCTCATATGCAATACACACACAACCTTCAATCTCTCTCAAGAAACATCTCGCAAACAGCTGAAATAACAAGAGAAAATTTCGGTTTTTTGTGTGTTCTTGGGTGTGCTCTCCCTAGCAAGAGTGGTGTTTACTTCTAAGGCTTGGGGTATACAAGCTTGAGGATCTCTAATCTTGAAGTCTCGGTCATTTTTCAGCATCAAACATCTCCATTTTCTGTCGAATCTTCAGCTGTTGGAGAAGGTATCTTGGCAGCCTTTTGTGGTTGTCATTTTGTGTTGTTTGTTGTTTTCTCATTGCTTGTCTATTCACATAATATGATCCTTGGATTATGGGTTTGTTTCATATGCTTAATGGCTATTTAAAAGAACATTTTTCAGCTTTGAAAAACATACAAAACTAATATTATCCGCTGCGTTTTCTGAAAGTTTAAATGGTTAAACTACGTTTTATGTTCTTAACAAACCCTTCAAACATTACAAATAATACCATGAACAAAATATCCCTATAAGTTGTTCCATATCATATGCAACTTATTTAGAAAACCATTTTCTAAATTGGTGTAATTATTTAATTGCATGATCATATCATCAATTAAATATTATTGGTGTTTGCTAAGCTTGTTATTGGGTATGACCGACTTGGATAATAATGTACTAACCACATCAATGTTCTATGTGTCTTGGGCATAAAGAATCCAACACATCATACATGGCATCATATATACGTAACATACATCATACATACCATAATGCATAACCATCAATCATACATCAAATCATGCCCATCATAACATCTATGACCTCAAAACGTCAACTTACATAGCCCTCAGGAACCCCCAAGTCAAAGCCTAAATTTCACTTTTTCCCCTAAAAGTTAGAAAATTTTCTAAGTCTTCATCTGCATTTCCTTTTTGTTCACCATATTTCTTTTACTCATCCGCAATTGTTTATCCCCATTGACTTTACTTATCCATATTTGTTCAATCGCATGAACTTATCCACATTTCTTCTTCCGCAGTGACTTTAACTCATCCGCATTTGTCAATGCTCATTCGCATTTGTTCATCCATATTAACTTTACTCATCCGCATTTGTTCATTCACATGACTTACACATCCGTATTGACTTTCTCATCCGCATTGACTTTCTCATTCGCATTGACTTTCTCATCTACATTTCTTACTCATCCGCATTTCCTCATCTGCATTTGTTCACACTTAAGCAGTTTTTATAAACATAAGCGTATGAACTACTGTTTGGGCGCATGAGCAGCCAAGGGCACACTTATCATCAGATTCAGTCCCCAAACCGCATCTATCTTGTTCTAAGCTTAAATCTTACATTCTAAGCCTTATAAACACAACCATAACATCATCAAATCATGAACACTATCCAAAATCAAACCATACTAGCAACATACAGACAGTCATACATACGGGTATGAAACCAAGTTTTATAAAAACATACAGTCATGCATTTGAGTTCAATTGAGTATGGCTTCTTCCAAACTCGTTTGCAATTGAGTTCAACCACCTAGAAACCCACCAAAAACACACACCCGAACACACACACAACAAACATAAGCATACAACCGAGGCAAGGCCAGTTAAGAACACTTAAAAACCATGAATTTCTTACCTTGAATTTGAACTTCTTCTTTTTCTTCCAGAACCATAACCTTCTGCTTTGCTACTCTCTCTCTCTTTAAAATCCGAGAATTGTGTGGGTGTATAAAGAGTGATGGGCGGCCATCACCTTTTACACCCACTTTTTCAAACGTTTTGTCCTTTTGACACTTTTTACCCTTAAACTTGGGTAAAATATCTTTTCTTTCTTTTTCTTCACTTTATTATTCTTTCTTTGACTAAAAAAATAAACTGGGTGTTACAATAGTCTTATCACGTGTTGAAACTGGAGAGCTTGTACAATGTCCAACGTGTCATAGAATAGTGGCCACTTGTATAATGTGTAGACATCTTCAGCCGACAAGTTAGTAAGCCACATAGGGTCAAATACCCGGATTGTCTCTATCTTTCCATGTTTGTTCAGAACTATGACCGCTTCACCTATCCTCCGATCATAATACCACCATTTGAAGTGTGGAGTGAAGCCCTGAGGCATTTCCTGTAAGGGAATCTTTGATATTGTGCGCGAAGGACTCCACTTTCGGCTTCCTAGATATAGGGTCCACTTCAGACCTATGGATATACCTCTTTGGTTGTTGAGGTCTGAAGTTTACCCGCCTGGTGTGGTATTCTTTCTTCAATGCAGCCTCAAACCAAGCTGACATCTTCCTCGGATTAGCATATAGCAGATCTAAGCATGTCAATCCGTTGAGCTCAAAACTAGGGAGAGTCTTCAGATCATGAGGGTATCTGAAGTACTCGATTCCCTTCTCTCGCTATACAGCATAGACATTCAGGTCTTCAAAATAAGCTCACGTAATGATTTTGCCAGACACCTTCTGATGACGTTTGACTTTGTAGAGTTTGGTGTAGGCATTCTGCTTTGTAGGTGCGTGCTGGGCTTTCATTTTAGCAAAACAAGCCGCCCATTCAGCTTTCTTCAATTCGACATTGGCGTCTGAAGCTTGGGCTGAGCTTTCTTCTTTCTCCTTTTCTTTCTTTACTTCATCCAGCTTCTCAAATGTAGTGCTGCCAAAAGTATCACCTAAATTAGGTATAACATTGCCTTCATGGTCAGCGTACTCTGGACAGTGCTCAGCTGTGACATCATCAATCTCATTTTGTCAACATCGCTAAGCTCATCGTAACTTGCCACAACAACTATAAGAGCATCTTTGACCAGCTCATCCAAGTTCAGCCTAAATATTTCAGCCAGTTGTTCATCCGTCAGGTTGTGTATGATCTCTCCCTCCTTTGGCGTGTAGCTCACAGACCGTCTAACTATCCGTTGCATGTCAAGAATCATGGTTAATTGAGTGTTGACCTGCTGAAGGGGTTGTACATCAAATTCATCGGTGTGTTTAGCTTCATCTTTTTGATTAGATATTAAGCATATCACATATAAGTCATTTTATAAAACATTAAGACATAAACAGACATAAATGATTAATAATTACATTAATGTAATACATAATTGAAGTACAAAAGTTTTAAATACAAAACATCTAGTCATTACTTTTATCTTGAATAGCAGGTTCTTTAGCTCGATGAGTAGAGGATGTGGCTCCTTGATCATGGCTATGTTTGGTTTGCCTCTCTTGAGCTTGAGGAGAGGTTGATGTAGCAGCATCACCTTCCTGGTCATCCTCGTCCTCGTGATCTTTCCCACTCATTCCACCTTCTCCAACATCCTCCTCACTGTCCTCTTCATCCTTTGTATCATCATCATCATCATCATCATCACCATCTTTGATCTTTAATGGCTTAGACTTTGATCCTTTAAGCTTAGAAGTATCTTTTTGTTCTTCTTTTCTAGCTCCTCAATCCTCTTTACTAACGCCAGCACCAGCTCATTTTGACTTGTAAGCGCATGTTGGGCTTGGCTTAGAGCTCGCTTATATAGCTCACTCTTCTCACTGAGCTTCCTGATCTTCTTCGCTTGAGCATCATTAACTTCCATCATCTTGTGTAACTAAGAGACCCTAAGCTCATTAGTTGCTAGCAGTCTAATCACAATGCTGTTCAGGTTAGCGAGCTATTCCTCTAACCCTATGTGGGGTAGAGTGGGTCCAACTAGAAATGAAGAATCTATGGATGGACCTGCTTGGTGAGCGGTGGTGGTAGTAGTAGATGTGGTGAATATGGGAGGTGGAAGGTGTGTGGGCTATGGTGGAGTTGCTGTGGTAGTGGTGGTGGGATGAGAGATGGTACTATTAGTGGGAGTGATGATAGGAGGTGTGGTAGTGGTAGTAGCTGTGGCAGTGGTGGTGGAAGTGGTAGTGGTGGTAGTTGTGGTGTAACAGTGGTGGTGGTGTCTGAAGAAGTAATCAAAGTAAATCTCAGTCTCTTGCTCTTCATCCTGTAAGGTTGGGCCATCCTCTTCTTCCTGGAGCCCGTTTCCATAGGCACTCCCCTTGGCTGGTGGACTGGTCAGGGGTGCCATGAGTAGCATCACCCCTAGACTCAGCCTAGCATCCACCAACCACCTTAATCTCTCTCTCAGTGGCCACAACCCGGCTCCCAACCGTCCATAGAAAAGGCTCTTCATCTGTCTCCTCATCTTCCTCTATTAGAAAATCTGAGTGGATAGAAGCCTGCTCAGATCCACCTGGAGCAGAAGAAGTACTGGGTCCTGCATCTCGCCCACCTTGGCCGTCATCTTGGTCATCATCATCATCCTCGTCATCGGATGTGGTAGTCATGAAGGGCTCGGTATTAGAATCACTGTCTTCGTGACGCCACCTCTTATGAGAGGGCGCCATATAGTCCTCATGGGCCAGGTGCCCAAACAATCGCCTGACAAGGTGCTTCACCTGCTTCCCCCTGTAACTTTCATCGTGCCTAAGGTGGTATCATCCATCCCCTCAACCACCACTGCATCATCTCTCTCCTTTGGCAGCGATGGAAGCTTCTGAAGAATAATCAACTGTAAGAAATGTGGGTACGTACAGAAGCCTTCCTTGCATTTAGCCTTAAGGTTCTCGAACAAATAGGAGAATATCATGCGAGAGAAACTGAACGGGTGGTTCAATACCAGTGCAACATATGCATTCTGGATTTTGGTCGGACAAGTCGTCATATCCTCCACGCCTGGAGTCTATGCACTTCAGGATCACATGTGCCAAATACTTGAACTGAGGACACATGTTGCTTGTTCAGTACGCTGGCATTTATGTCACCGGGGTACTTGATCCTCATGAAGCATACCCTAATAGTCAGGGGATGTAGCTTAGTTTGGTAGGTTCTATCCTCACCCAGATCTAAGACGCGCCTCAGATCAGCCTCAATGATCTCGATCTCTTGACCAAAAATGGAGCTCTATATATGATGCGGCTCAACAGACCTATCTACTATAGCGCTTTCCTAGAAGGACTGTTGAATAGATCTGTAGGGTGTGTAGGGGACAAAGATTGCCTTGAAGATTCGTGATCTCCGAGGAAATGCAATAATCCCATCAAGCTCGGAAGCATTCCGAGTGGTGGCATCCAAGTGAGCACAAATGTTGTGCTTTGGGGTCATGGTCCATGTATCAGCCATGTTGCTGCAACACAAGACACATATACGTTAGATTTATGCATTAAGAAGACAGTTGAAGCTTAAGTTGTTTTAGATCAGTCTAGTTCAATCGTGCGATTGAACCATATGATTGAGTTCAGTCGTGTAATTGATCTTGCGGCTGAGTTCAGTCGTGTGATTGAGCTTGCAACTAAACGGAGTCATGTGTTAAGCCCTGCGGTTGGGTCAGTCGTGCGACTAAGTTACCGAATGATTCATTCGTGCGATTGAATCGCACGTCTGGCTCAATCGTGCGACTAAAGTTCATTCCGAGTGTCTATTCACATACGACTATGTTCGACACTCTAACTACGAATCTTGGTCAAAAGGTGATGTTAGACGTCGTGTTTAGACTCATTTGACTTGGAAACACTCTAAATAGCACCTAATGTCCTTTAAATCAACTATTTTGTTCATTTAAGTGGTCTATTTGAGTGGTTTTACTGATTTCTTGATATTAACTAATTAGGTCAGTTAGGGTTTGATTACTCGATGCATTTTATTTGATTTCAGTCATAAAGTACCTATAGATGATTAGCACAACCGTTAGAAACAATATCAGTGAGTAATCAATGTAAATGAAGTTTCGGCAGAGTGTCTGCGTATGAGGAGGTTTTTGAGAGATTTGAGGGGTGGTGAGAAATGCGACCGACTCACCCCTCTTTTATACTGTCTTAATGTTCAGTCGTACGACTGGAACCATAAACATGATCTAGTCGTGCGACTAAGCTCAAACTCATGCTTCAGTCGTGCGACTGGGGTTCAGTCGTGCGACTGGGGTTCAGTCGTGCGACTGGGGTTCAGTCGTGCGACTGAGGTTCAGTCATACGACTGGCTCAAACTCTTTGATCCATTCGTGCGATTGGTTCAGTCTTGTAATCCAGTCGCATGGTTGTTCCATACTCATGGTCCAGTCGTATGACTGGCTCATAGTTATGGTTCAATCGTGCGATTGGTTCATACTCATGATCCAATTGTGCGATTGGCTCATCCATATGAGCTTGAACCCTTTACACTTTCAACCCTTTAAAATGTTAACATTTGATAAACATTATGAACTTTTAACATCCTTTGATCACCTCAGATGTGATCCTTTTAGTTTAAACCGATTGATCACCTCAAACGTGATCCTTTTAATTTCAAAACTGATTTGTCACCTCAAATGTAACCTATTTACTTTAGACTGATTGGTCACCTCAAACGTGACCCATTTTAGTAAGTGATTCACAAAGTACATCCAGTTTTATAGTCTGACTATTAATTCTACAAACAACTAGAAAATAGAACATAACTTCAAATTTTAATATAAACAATACATATTTTTGTTGTTTTGGTTTGAGTAGAACAGCTACAAGTTGATTTGATCATTTCTGGAACGATTCATCATGGAATCATACAGGTATAACAGAATCGTTTGGGAACCCCTTATTAATGTGCCCTTGATGCTAGATTCTTTTTGTGTCTGAGAGTCATTAGCACTTTCAAGAAATCATACTAAAGCTATAAGATGCACACAATGATTTTGACTTTCAAGAATTGCAATCACGATGATTGTCAGTATGTTTGTCCCCTTAAATCCATACATAGACTTTTGACTTACAATGGTGACGAATTAGGTTTAATTATTTCAATATCCATTTGTGGATCTCACACTTAATTAGTAATCAACATTCCTTATGAAACTTTTGAGCGGTCTATGGGTATTGGACAAGAAGAGACTATTCTAAGAGCTTTCAAAGAGATGCCAAGCCTCAGGTCAGTGCCATCGCACAGCAGAGAGGCAACAACTATGAATTCTACAATATTTAGGTTATGCTTATCTTCATGTCAGTGCCACCGCACTGCAGAAAGGCACACAACCTATCTTCTTATTACAGTGTTGATTTTTCTTTTTTTTTGCATATAACGAATCAACAACATAAGTTATCATCTTGATTTCTTTTAGCATTTTTTACATGTGCCTTGCTGATATTTGTGGTCATCCGCATACATTTGTGGCGTTTATTTTGCTCGTCACCTCTTATTGGAAATACGTTGATTGTGCTAAGCAGGGATAAGATGAGAACCCATAGCAAGTGGAGCAGGTTAGTTTGAATTTTTAATTCACCAATGAAGTTTACTCATCTATTGTATTGAATCTACCGACACATCATATTATGAACTAGCAACCTCTAGGTCTACTTTCACCATGTTATCTTAGTAGCAACTTGTTTAACTATCCTATTTCTTCGGTTGTGCTTAGACTTCTTAGACTTGTACTTTGGAATCCGCATTTTGAGCACACTAGTTTGGAAGTCCCAAGCAGTTTGTTCCATGTGTACTATCATTTTCCATTTACTTTGAATCAGAATCACAGATTTGATTTCATTCCCATTAGCTAAGCTGCCCTCCCCTGTTTTTACTGTACAAATTAATACTAGACTAAACTATTCTCCCCCTAAAATTCTAAAACCAAAAAGTTTTTTGCGTTTTTGTATTTTAATAGACAGGAAAATAAAGTGAAATGAAATAAGATAAAATTAAAACTACACTAGTCGGAGTACCTCCAAAAGATATAAAAACCTCGGTTTATCAAATGCTTTTGTGTAGAGGTTGGCGCATTGAAAATCCGTATAAATTTTAACAACATCGATTAATTGCTTTTCAAAACAGCCACGTATAAAGTGATACTTAATACCAATGTGTTTAGTTTTAGGATGTTGGACTGGATTTTTGGTTACAGCAATAGCAGCAGAATTATCAACAAAAATAGGAGTGTGAGAAAATTTCAACTGTAGTCGCACATTTGCTGTTGAATCCAAATTATTTGGAAACAACAACTAGCAGCAACAATGTATTCAGCTTCACATGTTGAGAGAGCAACGAAGGTCTGCTTCTTACACTACCAGTTGACTAACCATCTACCAAAGAATTGAAATCCTGTTGATATGCACTTGTAATTAATTTAGCACCCGCTGTAATCCAAGTCACTATACGCTGTAAGTTCAAAGTCATCGTCATGAGGATACCACAACCCGAGTGTTGGAGTACCCGTCAGATAATGAAAGATCATTTTGACTCCTATGAGATGGTTTACTTTTGGTTTCGCCTGATATCTGGAACAAAGACACGTCGCATACATGATATCAGGTCATGAGGCTGTGAGGTAGATGAGGGATCCGATCATTCCTCTATACATGGTGGCATCAACCAGATCATCATTTTCATCGGGTGCCACGTCATGATTTATGGCAAGTGGAGTTCCAGCTGCGAAAGTATTCTCCATGTCGAATCGACTGATGATATCACCTACATACTTGGTCTGATGTTGGAAGATTCCCTTTGGTGTCTGATCCACATGTAGCCCAAGAAAGAGCTTCATCTCCACCATGGCACTCATCTTAGATTCTGCTTTCATTACAGATGCGAATTCTTTACATAAATCTTTGTTTTTGAACCAAAAATTATGTCATCAACATAAATTTGTACCAGCAGTAAGTCGCCATCTTTTTCTTTGATAAATAGTGTATAGTCAATAACTCCTCTGCGAAAATTGTCTTTCACTAGATGAGTTGAGAGTTTCTTATACCATGCTATAAGGGCTTGATGGAGCCCGTAGAAAGCCTCATGCAGCTTGTAAACTCTGTCCCGATGATAAGGATCCTTAAAACCTTTGGGTTGACTGACATAAAGTGTCTCACGAATTTCACCATGAAGGAATGCACTTTTGGCATCTAGTTGATAAACTTTGATTTTCATGTAGGATGCATAAGCTAGAAATATACGTATTGCTTCCATCCTTACCACTGGTGCAAATATTTCAATATAATCAATGCCTTCGACTTGTCAAAATCCTTGTACTACAAGTCGGGCCTTATTTTTGAGTATGACCCCTTGGTCGTCTTTCTTGCATTTCAGTACCCATTTGGTGCCAATCACCATAGCACCTTTTGGTTTGTCCACAAGGGTTCATACTCCTAACTTCTTGAACTATAGGAGTTCTTCTTGCATAACACTGACCCATGCCTCATCATTTAATGCTTCACTACCATATTTTGGCTCAAATTGAGACATAAAACATTGATATGCTCCATGGTGAAGGTATCCCTTTTCCATTACCAAGGCATAATCAGCTGAGTACAGTTGATTTCTGGTCTGTACTCCCGATCGGACATCCCCAATGACATTTTCCAAGGGATGATAAACGTTTAGCCGAGATCCAGGAGTCGTTGGAATAGCCACCTCATTATCTAGATTGTTAAACTCAGGTTCAGGATCTGTGGCTGTCGGAGTATGACGTTCCGAAGTGTCAGAGGCATCAAGATTTAATGCTTTTGTACTTTCACTAGTAGAAACCTGCTCCTCCTAGTTCTCATTAGCAGTCTCAACTACCTCATCATCAGATGAAGACTCACTCACTTCAAGGTCTCTCCCTGAAGAGTTAGCGGAATCATCTACTGGACTAGTTGATGTCGAGTCTGGTGGAGGAGTGTTAAGAGCATCGTACATCATCCTAGTAGACAGCTAGTCATTAGTATGAGAATATGAAAGATTGAAGGATTTAAAGAAACCATCATAATCAAAGAAGAATGAGGGTCCTTTCCTAGTTGGAGGGGTGGTGTATCTCTCAACGTCAATGTTGCACCACACTTCTACCTAACCCGTTGAGTTGTTGTAATCACTCTTGTATGGTATGTTGTATCCAAGAAATATCCCTTCTTCTGCCTTCTCACTGAACTTCCCATTCTATGTCTTCTTCAACAATGTACAAGGTGAGCCAAACGGTTCTAAACACTCCAAATTAGGATTACGTTGCTGGAGTAGTTCATAACACGTTTTTCCATGTCGCTTGACCACTAAGACTCGATTGAGCGTGTAATACGCATTTGCCACTGCCTCATTCCATAATTTAATAGGCAGTTTTCAGTCGGCAAGCATTAATCTGGCAGTCTCTATGAAACTTCGATTCTTTCTTTCAGCTACGCTGTTCTTCTGTGGAGTGTAGGCAGAGGTGAATTGATGAACAATTCCTCATTCTCTACAGTAGGCCTCCATCCACCGATTCTTGAATTCAGTGTCGTTCTCTGATCGAATCTGCCTAACTTTTAGCTTGTAGAGTGATTCCAATGTAGTTACTAGATGTTTGAATGATTCAGAGGTTTCTAAGTTGGCTTTCAAAAACATCACCCAAGAGAATCTTGAGTAATCATCTATTAGTACAAAGCAATACAGATCTCTTGTAATACTTTTTGTGCTAACAGGACCAATCAGATCCATGTGCAAAAGATCGAGAGGCATATCAATAGAGTTGACTTTCTTTGCTTTATGAGCCTTCTTGGTCTGTTTCCCTTTCTTGCAAGCTATGCAGGAGTCTAGAAGCTAGAAGTTCTTAACATTTACACCATTCACTAGATCATTCTAAATCAAGTGATTCATCTTTCTAGAATTGATGTGCCCCATTCTCCTATGCCACGAGACTGAGTCTCTCTCAATTGCCTTTGACAAGAAGCATTGAATTGGGTGATCAGTTGTGGATGCTTTTGATAGATCCAAGACATACAGGTCATTATATCTTGAATCTAACATGAGAACCTTATCCTCCTCAATCACATAGTCCTTCATTAACATATAGCACTTCATGTTTTCAAATAAAACCTTAAATCCTTTATCACAGATCTGGGAGACTAAAAGTAAATTATTTTGAATTCGTTGAACGTAGTTTACATTGTCAAACTTTACTTTCTTTTTTCCTACTTCGCCTCGTGCTGTGATGTGGCCTCCTTTGTTCCCAGCAAAAGAAACATGTCCCCCTTTGATTTGTTTGATGTTGAGAAGGAGGGACGAATTTCCAGTCATGTGCATGGAGGCCCCACTATCAATAATCCAGGTATTAGTGATAGCGTTGTAGCGAAGACCCTGCACAATCAAAGAAACTTGTCAGATCAGATTTGGGACCCAAACATTTACTGGCTTGGGTGACACAGAGGAATCACACATCATAAACTCAACCCATCGTCTTTTAGAGGATGAGGCATATCTTTCTTCTTATCATTCTCACTATCAGACCATATACTTGATTTTTCTTTCCATAAGCCAGTTTTGTGTAAGGCCTGTTTATGGTAAACATACACCTGACTTAGGGTTTGAACTTTTGGTTCACTCACACTCTTAGGTGGAGTGTTAGATCTTATTTTAGAAAAACTTTTTTTTCATCATAAAGTTCAATTTTCTTTCTTGGTGTCTGATAGTAAGGACAATTAGTATAAATATGTCCTCGTTTTCCATAACTATAGCAAGATCTTGCTTCTACAGATTGAGGAAAACTTTTGTGTGTTGTTGAGTTTGGTTTAGTCACTACTGTTTTAGATGTTTCATCCTTGTTAACAAAATCAATTGTTTTAATGTTTTGAAGATCTTTTACTTCCCTTTTGTTGGACTTTGATGATTAACACGTTTATAGGTAACTGGTTAAGTCAGTTTAGGTTCTGAAATGGACTTTGGTGAACCTGACCTTACATTAACCCTTGTAAATGCATCATCTAAGTTCTTAACTGGCATCTTGTCTTTTGATTTCAAAGTAGTCTCCTTCTTACTATTGTCAGACTTCAATGGTTTACCCATGGAATCAAGATCACTAACTAGAGGAGTATACACCATATGATCCTTAATTGGGTTGTTATTTATAGGTCTACATTTTGCATTCAAGAGGATCTCATGTGGTGTTGGAACTACTTTGAATCCTAAACCTTTCCCATTGTTTCGTTCTTTCACTAAGTTCTTTACTATGTGAGAAGAACTAGCCCAACTATGTAGTTTTTGTTTTAGTGAATTAACTTCGACTTCCAACACTGCTCTCTCTTCTTTGGTTTCTTCTAATGAATTTGAATAAAACTTTATATCATTAGATTGATTTAAGGCAACAACCTTAGTTTCCCTTAGTTGTTTAGTTAAAAGTTCTATCTTTTATTTAAAATTGCACTCATTTTGTTTTAAAATACGGTTAGCTTCAGTGCAGAGTTGTAAGTCATTTACTAAGTTAAATCATTAGATTGATTTAAGGCCACAACCTTAGTTTCCTTTAGTTGTTTACTTAAAAGTTCTATCTTTTCTTTAAAACTGCACTCATTTTGTTTTAAAATACGTTTAGCTTCAGTGCAAAGTTGTAAGTCATTTACTAAGTTATCATTATGTTCTAATAACCTAGCAAATTTTAGATCTATGCTTTCCCTAATGTTTTCACATTCAGAACAAGCATGTTTATTAAATAGTTGATCTAAAGAACTTACCAGTGAGGATTCCGTTGAATCAGCCATCAATGCAGAGGTAGACTCTTTTGTTGTTGGAGATTCTAAACTTGTTGCTCTGAGCTTTTCCTCAACCAAGTGGTTTACCACGTTTACAGCTTCTTCTTTATTTGACATCGCTTGTTCAGCTGCAATCTCACCTTCACTGGCAGACCCATCATCCAATGCTTTGACACAAGGAATGTTTGATTCTCCAGGAGAGACAAATCGGAAAGACCAATATGTCCTTCATCACCTTAGGCAGTTAGTGCTTTAGTCTTTTTATTTGAAGGACTGGTTCCAACCATGTCCTTGTCTTGATGGTTGAAAGTATGAAATGGGTTACCATTTCATGTTTTCTTCGGCTTCACACATTCACGTTTAAAGTGTCCCTTTTCACCACAATTGAAGCACGTGACCTTGGTTTTGTCGAAATCAAAGGTTGTATCTTTTGTGACTAAAAGATTCTGTCCCATCCTCTTAACAAACTTTTTGGCTCTTCTAACTGAACTTGCAAGAGCCCACATGATATCCATCCTTTCCAGCTCGTTCTCGTCAACCTGCTCATAGTCTTCATCTGCGAGATGACAATTCCCGATTTTCCCAGCAACTAGACCGTCATATGATTGAACCAATGCTGCTAGAAGATCCATGTACTCTTTTACAACCTCCACTGTGAGAATACTGAGATTCTCGGTCTTCAACTTCGTTGTATTGGCTTCAGGCACTATGTATTGAGTCGTTGATGACCAAGACATTTCTTGTCATGAAGTAGTGGATTGGGAAGGAGCCGCGGAACTGGACACAAAAGTTGTTTGAAGTGTTGCTCCTGAACTAGTTGGGTTGGGAATAGAGTTGTATAGTGAATGATTCTGAACATAAGATCCTTTCTTTGACCTATACTTGATCCTCAGTTCCTCCTCCCTTAACTTCAAGATGAAGTCATTTATGTCAAACGTAGCAAGTATGTCATTCTGTCTCAGATTGGACACAAATGAATCCCATTGCTCAGGGAACCCATCTACAAAGCTTAAAACTTTATCTTATATAAACGTCGTTACACCATGAGTAAGCACCTCACTCATTAGATGGTAGAACTTGTCGATAATGTCATCCAAGCTCTCATTCCTAATTGAGGAGAAATTATCAAACTCCTTCTTGAGAGCCTTTGCCTTTAGTGCCTTTAATGTCTCATTCCCATTGTATCTTTTCTCTAATGCCTCCCATAACTTTTTGGCCTGCTTGTTCTCAGAAAAGTGGTGAAAGATGTCTTTCAGGATTGACTGAGTGAGCAGAGCATAAACTTTCTTCTTGGTATTGAATAGTACCTTCTGAGCCTCTCATTCTACCCAACGTCAACTTTTCTCCATTTGCATTTACTGGTACCGTGTAACTAGTCTCTATAGAAGTCCAGAGGTTGGGATCAACTCCATTTAGGTAAATCTTGAACCATTGTTTTCATTGTGGATAGTCATCCAATGTTATAAGCTTCGGCGGTTTATTGTGATTTCCTATCTCATTCTCCAAAAGCAGAAGCTTCTGTATGCGTGAGTCTTTCCCGGCAGTAAATGCTAAAAGCTGATCTTCCATTTGTATGAACTTTGTACTCTAAGAATAGAACAACTTCAATCGTGCAAATGGACAATGCGTATGAATCACTCGTGCGAATGATGAATACGAATGAATTCAATCATGCGATTGGATTCAGTCGTGCGTATGGACAAGGCGAGTGGACTCAACTAACCGAATGTCTTCAGTCGTGCGAATGAAGGATAAGACTGAGTTCAATCGTGTGGATGGAGGGTGGGAATGAGTTTAATTGTATGAATGAGCTATTCATGTGACAGAAGGCTGTTGTGTTTGGAAAAATCAAAATTTTGGCACTAAGACCCAAATTACGATTTACCCAGAACCCTAATCTGTCGTATGACGAAAAACTTCAAATTTGATGCCTGGAAACGTCAAAAAACACATGTGTACTTAAAAAGATGACTCTTTTGAGTTAAAACATGAGTTTTGACACAATTCTAATTGAATCAAACGCAAAATCAAGAGTCAAAGCTCTTATACCACTTGTCAGAAATGGGTACATATGGAATACTAACGGATTATGTGTTTAAACCTAATCAAATAGTGCGGAATCCTATTTTGATTGGCAATACAATCAGTGAGAACAATTACGCAATTGATATATGATTGAAACTGAATATTATGAACGAATAGAGATCGATCAGGAATGATATATGAAGTTGGACAGGCTTCCTTGGATGTTCTGGACGGCTAGGGTTCGTAAGGGTTTCGAATTCTCTCTTAATTTTTGTTTTTCCACGAATTAAGTGGTATTTATAGGTTAGGGGCTTTCATTCGTATGAATGAACCATTAGCATGGTTCAGTCGTGCAAATGAATCATACGATTGATCCATACGCATGACTGAAAGTTCAGTCCTGCTATTGAGTCAATCTTATATCTTAATCGTGCGACTGATCCAGTCTCCTGGTTTAGTCATGCGATTGGTCCATAAGCATAATGTATTCATGCGTATGGTCCATAAGTATAGGCCATTCGCATGATTACTCATCTGACCATGTTGAACACATTTCTTAATTATTATTGACTAAGAATCATGCACAACACGCCCAATCCTATATAATAAGGTCACACATATACATTATACTTTAACAAAATAGTAATATGAAATATTAAACATTATAAACATCAACCACATATTATATTTCATTGAACCCATTCATTACATATGTGTAAGACATGAAAGACATTTACATTAAGCTCATAAATTAGGAACATATGCATCTACACTTCAGACAATGGAGCAGACGTATAGAAGGGTTCATGAGATATCAAGACAGCCGCATGTGGAAATCCATTGCCCACGGTCCCTACCAACCAAAGGTGGCTTCACCTGCTAGTGGTGGTGCCATGATAGAAAAGGCACTGGAGGACTACTCTAAAGAAGACCTCAAGCGGATAGACATTGATGAAAATGCAATGATTGTTCTGATGACATTAATTCCCAACTCCATTATGGTGGGGTTTGAGAATTGCAAGATAGCTAAAGGACTGTTTGATGCTTTAACCTTGATGTACTCCTACTCAAATGATTCAAACAAAGGATTCCCTCAAGCAATAACTAGAGAACTTCACTCATATTGCTGGAGAGACCTTACATGAGCAATATTTTAGGTATATGGATCTTATCTCTTCCCTTCAGTCTGTGGGAATAGATAGAGACCTCTTAAGGAAGTTCATGAGTGCACTTCCCAATGAGTGGATGTTCTACTATGTTTCCATGAAGAGAATGGAGAATCTGAACACACTCACAATGACTGAGCTATATGGTATTCTAGATGGATACCGTGTAGAGACGGAAAACAAGAGTAGTTGTCAAGGAAGCAGACCTTTAAGCCTTTCTGCTAGCAACGCTGTCATGGTTGCTAAAGGCTCAAGACCCCCTCAACCTCAGTAGTACCTGTGTTACTCCCAGCAGCCATCCAACTCTTCTGGGCCTTACATCACATTCCGTAAGACCCCAAGGTCTCAACAAGCTCAGCCCAGTCCCTTTTAGGACAGCTGTGCTTTTGTCTCAAAGAGTGGATACTCTAATGATTTTCAGTTCTGTTTTGAAGATCTGGAGTGTTTTATCCTAGATAAGGTGGAATACATGGACATAGTCCAACAAATGGCTATGTTAACCTACAAGGCAAAGAAGTTCTTTAAAAGAACTGGAAGGCAGTTCCCTTAGAACCTATCAAACAGCAAGTTTGGGTTTGACAAAGTAAAGGCCAAATGTTACAACTGTAACCAGTTGGGCCATTTTGCAAGGGAATGCAAAGCTCCCAAATCAAACTTGGGATCTACTCATGCCTCCTCACATCCTTCAACACCAAAAGCTACTGGAAAATCAACTGCAACTGCTGCTGTGGCAGAAGAAGTTGATTGGAGCTTTTTATGGTCCAAGATATCACCCCTGCTCAAGCACTCATGCTGGAACAGACAACTCTAAGGTATATCCGATATTTGTACTCCAGCCTGTATTGCTAAGGTTAAAATGTACAAGGACTATGACGTGGAAATTAAATCTGATATTGACTCCTTAAACATCTTAAAAGCAAATTTTAAAAGGATGAATCTGACTATCAACATAAAATTGAGGAGTTAGAGAAAACAGTTTTTTTAAAACATATGCACACCAATTACAAGACTCAAATCATGGATTTAATATCCAAGTTAACTGAGGCTCAAGCCACGCTAGTAATAGCTATGGTTCAAGCAAGGAAGCATGCTATTTCTGAGCAAAACTTCTAAGCCATTCTTGCATCATCCTCCCACTCAAAAATTTGTTATCAAAACAAAGGTGGGTTAGGGACCAATAAGATTGCTCCACCACACTCTTATGAGTCAATTAGACAACCAAGGTGTGGTACCGAAGAGTAAGAGGTCCCATCTGCTGACCCATCTTCACTTGAGTTGGTGAATGATGCAACAATGGAGACCACCACAGGAAAGGAACAGGTAAATCAACCCATTTCTACTTGTGATGATCACCCCTATCCACCAAAGCTAAAAGAAACCAGGAAAAGGCAGCTAGAAGAACTACTAAGAAAGTAGTTGAATCTAAGCTGAATATTGACCCAAAGCAAAATGGTGTTTTCATTTCAGGTAGATTCCAGGTGGTAGGCACTTCTGATTAAGGAAAGAAGTGTAGTACCAACACTCCTGTCATGCCATAGGATCAAAAGTCAAAAAGGAAGGCTGCAGAGGAAAACATGAAAATTAAGAAACCTCAACCCTCAAAATCCCCAAGACTAACATTACATGCATAATGTGTGGTCTGTAAAACCACTTGGCTAAAGATTGTTATTACAATCCAGCAAGCACACATTATGCAAATAATGTTAAAAAGAAAGCACCCAAGGAAGGATTCACATTGGACCTTATCACATGGTTCAAGTGATGAGTAATGGAAAGTTGGTTTCCGAAGCTAAGTTGCTTACGGAAGAAACTCATTCTTCTGAAGGAAAATGGCTTCGGAAGTTAAGCCAAGGAAAGCTCAAATGAACACAAGAGCTTCCTCAAAACCTTCTAAGAAGAAAGCTACTTCGGAATAGAAGGTAGTGAATGCTTCTTCGGAAAACAAAGAAGCTTCGGAAGAAAGTCATGCTGCTCAAGCTTCAACAAGCTCATCTAAACTGACCAACCATAGGATGGAATGGAAGATCAGACAAGATATTGCAGCCATGCCTTCCTCCTTAAAGACATCAATTGAACCCTCTACCATTAATTTTGGTTCAATTATGTCATCATCAATGGAAAAATCCCAAGACCAGGCAAGCTTGGTTTTCTACTCAAAACTAACTTTTCAACTTATGTGCAGGACATTCACAAGAGAAGAACATATGTCTAGATAGTGGACAGTGGATCCTCCAGGGACATGACCGAGAACAGATCTACTTCAACAATTTCAACATTTTGATGGCCGGAGGATACATTTCAGGCAGAGGAAGTGTATCCTATGGCAGATTAAGAGTCGACGAAGTGAACTTTGTGAAGTAGCTTGAACATAATCTCCTAAGTGTTTCTCAATTCTATGGTCAAAAGCATCAAATTCTTTTCACACAACATGAGTACATCATCCTCAAACCTGGGATGAGAATTCCTTAGGAATCGGTGCTGCTTAGATCTTCCAGAAAAGGGGATATGTACAAGCTGGATATGAACAATGCTTCCCCATTGCGTGAAGTATAATGCTTTCTTTCCAAAGCTGATGGTGATGAGTCTGCCTTATAGCATAAACATATATGTCATGTAAATTTTAAAACCATGAATAAATTGGTTAAAAATACTTGGTACATGCGATGCCCAAAAAGGAATTTTTCTGTGGAGACAAGTGTGTAGCTTACCTAAAACGAAAGCAACATAGAGTCTCTCACTAATCCAAAGAGGTTAACACTATCACCACCCCATTATACTTAGTGCACATGGATTCATTTGGTCCAACAAGTATAATGAGCATTGTGTTGGGTTTGGTTACATGTTAATCAAAGCTAGTTTAACCATTTAAACTACAAAAATGTAGCGGATATAATTGCTTAAAAGGTGTTAAACAATCTGAAAGATATGAACCATTTTAACCAAAAACAAAACCCAAGAACAAAGGACCATAGGTATGTGAAATAAAATGCTATCAAAAGAAAAGAACAACCATAGGGTGTTCATGAAACTACGTTTCAAGAACAAGATGATGTAGTATGGATGCGAAGAAGATGATGATGCTTCTTGAATGTCTAGCCTTCCTCAAGCTTGTATATCCATAAGCTCTTGCAAACACCTAGCTTGTTAGGGAGTGCAACACCAAAAACCTTCTTCTTGTGCTACTTCAAAAACGAAAATTTTCAGCAACTTTTGCCTTGAATCTGAATTATTTAGCTTGTTGGGAGAGAGTTCTTGCAATGTGTGTGTGAGAGAGAGTGTTGGTGAAGGTTGAGTGCAAGAAAAGATTAAAGTCTTGTAATAACCAAGACATGCAATCCGAAGGAGTGGGTCCCCTTTGGGCGGTCGAAAATCCATTCAAAATAGGTTCCCCCTATTTTAGTTTTTTTTATAAAACTTGCACTCTTTTAACCATAAGTTTATAAAATTAAAATCTCTTTTAATTTTATAACATTAACACACTATTCTTTTTTATTATTTAACTTACTTAAACAATGATACAAATAATTTCTCATGAACAAATTATCCATATAATGTTGTTCGATTACAAAAGCAACATTTTAGAAAACCCATTTTCTAAATTGGTTTCAATATTTATTTATACGTTCTCATCAACAAATATATATTTATTGGTGTTTGTTTAGCTTGGGTATGACCCGACTTGGATCATAACATACTAACCACATCAATCTTGTATGTGTCTTGGGCATATAAGATCCAACATTCTCCCACTTGCACAAGATTCATAAAAGATTGATGCAAGTAGTAAATATCGCCTAACAATGGTTCACTACCCTTAATACATATGACTAAGTTCCATTCAATAGCATCATCCCCTTCAAGTACCTTACTCGAAATGTTTTAGGTGAATCAATCATCTATCCTTTTGTCGTAGATGTCATATTAAATCCCAAAGACACGGAATGATCATTCTCCATTGATTTAACTTTACGAGGCCTTAGACATCTTACTCTCAACGAATAAGAGGGACAAATCCCATCTTGACTACATACGCTCTCACAATTACCTTGTATTATACCTGAACTCAGACTTATGTACTATCATGTTTCAGAACAGCGAAGAACTAAGTCGAAGTATACTATTCGGGAAATATCAAGGCCTAATATGTATCTCAGGTTAGATGATACCAAATGATATTTTCCTTTACTCAAAATTACTTATGATCAATCAGGACGATTCCATGTTGTAATATTTGAGATGCAGGTCAGTCCAATATTTGTATCCCACAATATCGATGAACTTTGGCAGCAACCCTTTGCTCTATATTCATCCATATGAATATCTACCAATCCAAGTTCATAATAGTCTTACCTTCATACTTGTTCCCACAAGTATGAACGACTATGGATGTTCTTGGTAAATGATTTACTCATGGATTTTAAACATGCAAAATAGGAATATTAGATAACTATTATAACCAAATAATTCATTCAAGTAATAAAAGGTTATAATATCTAAATACAAAAATATAGATCAAATCCATTCACTAGAATATCGAAGTCCCATGTGTTGGATTCTTATGCCCAAGACACATAGAACATTGATGTAGTTAGTACGTTATGATCCAAGTCGGGCCATACCCAATAACAAGCATAACAAACACCAAATATTATTTAGTTGATGATATGATCATGCAATTAAATAAATACGCCAATTTAGAAAAAGGGTTTTCTAAATAAGTTGCATATGAGATTGAACAACTTATATGGATATTTTGTTCATGGATTTATTTGTAATGTTGTTTAATTTAGTTAAATAACATCAATTAAGAAAAGTGTGTGTATGTTATATAATTAAAAGTCAATTATATAACTATTTTAGACATTAGTTTAACGAAGATTAAAAAGGAATTTTTGGGGGGAAAACCCAAATTGGGTTCGGCCGCCCCTTAACGGGTTCTCCCTTTTGGTTTTCTTTTGGTGGTCTTGAAAACTAAGAAACTCCTTAAACACACACACTCCATCCAGCTCTCTCTCTCTCTCTCTCTCTCATATGCAAAAGGGTCACAAGAACATCAACTCTTCTTATGGAAGAAAGAGTTGAAGGCTGAAAAGGCTCCAGCACCCTTCTTGATTGTTCACGGCTGGAACAAGGCTCCAACAGCCTTCTTGATCCGATTTTGGTGCACAAATCCTAGCAAGAGTGGTCTTTGCTTGATGCTTGTGGGTATGGATGTTTGAGGACACCTCTCCTTGGTGTCTTGGTCATTCAAGAACCTCATATTCTTCCTCCATCATCACGTTTTCAGTAGCATACAAAAGGTAGTTTGTATGTCATATTATGGTTGTTATTTGTAGTTGATAGCTAGTTCAAACACATATAAATGATCCTATGTTCTTGTGTTTGTTGATGATATGTTATAAGCCTTAATTTTTCAGATTACTAATGATAATGTTAAGGTATTAATCCGCTGCGTTTTCATAGTTTAAAATGGTTAAACTACTTTGATATATCCAACAAACCCAACATTGGCATCTAGAGCCGGATATGTGGATGACTAGTTTCATTTTTCCTTGTAAAATTGGTTTTATGGGGCTTTAACAACCTAAAGGGGCTGTTTTGTGGTGATGTTATAAATCCCCAACCTTTCAAGGTTATATCTAACATACTTGTGATTAAACCTTGAAAGAAAGATTTTAAGTGGTTGATTATGTTTTTTGTTTGGACAAAAGACCCTAAATTCTTGGTTTATGTTGGCTAAAAATTTAGGGTCATAAGGGGATTTATTTGGTTCTTGTATGTTGTATATGATGGTTCATATTGGTGCATAACCTAGCCTTGACCTTCTGTTGATTTGGTTTTGAATGGATGTTTGTTTTGGTTGATTTCATTCATAATGGGTTGTAATATTATTCTTTTGTGTTTAGTATTTGGATGTAATTTATTTATTCATTCAATGGCAATGTAATAGATAGATTAAGTGTGTTTCTTTTATTATAAAATTCGTATTAGGATATAAATTTTGTAAAAGAAGATGCACAAGATGGAAGCACAAAAGGAAGACACAAGAGAAGGACTTGAAGCATTTGGATGCAAGTTCAAGTGGGGGTCTTTGGAGATCTCATCTTTTGTGTTGTGTTCCACCCTTAGGAAAGACCAAATGACAACACTTGTGATGGCAAACAAGTGTTGTCAACATAGTGGCTATGGTTATGCACATGTGGTTGTTTGATATATGCTTGTTTGATTTTTCATTTTATGTTGATTGTTTGAAATATGGATATGCTTAACAATCTAAATAAATTATCATAACAAGCTGAATTTTTTGGTTCCTAATCATTAAGTGACTAATAAAAGGTTATTAAAAGGATTAATGATTTCAAAATAAAAGAGGTTTTATTAAAAGAGAACCATAGGGTACCATGTATTTGAAAGCATGCGAATACAAGGTACATAGAGTTTTCATAACTAGAATTAATGGAAACTTAAATCCCTTTGGAAACAAGTTAAACACCATCCTTTTACACGACACTCGAATCACTTGAGAACTACTTGTGGGATAAAGGGCACCTAACCACTTTTAGGGAACTTGTGTGTTTGAGGTGAGCTTAACATATTTATGGGATAAAGGTCACCTAACCACTTGTATGTGTAAACTCACACGTGTGTGTAAGTAGGGTGACTTGAATTGGAAACCATGTGCATAGGGTCACCGAAGCATGGCGTACAATGGTGTTGATGGGATTTTACATGCCGACTAAACATAAGATGTTTAACCTATCCCATAAAGCTAGAAGTTGCAATTGGTTGAAATTGTCAAATGTTGACTACCTTGTTAATTTAAATAATGGGATGAAGGTTACCTAACCATCATTAAATGTAACGTTGGATTCTAGATTTTAATTATTAATTGTCTATGCGACGTGTAAAGGGTCTTAATAATTAAAATGCAATTTTTATGAATACTAAAATGAACTTTATAATTTTGTAGAAATGATCGCAAACAATGATTCTCCCACCCCGATCGTCCCTACCCTATCACCTAGAACAATCTTAGAAAGGGATCGTCTTAACCATAATAACTTTATGGACTAGTATCGAAACTTGAGAATTGTTCTCAAGCAAGAGAAAAGGGCCTATGTCCTTGACGATCCTATTCCTGACCAACCCGACCCTGAGGATGTTGAGGCCTATGACGATTGGCTTCAATACACTGAGGATTCCATGTAGTGTTCCTGCCTCATGTTGGGAACTATGATTCCTAAACTCCAAAAGGATTTGGAGCATCTTGGGGCATATGACATAATTACCCAGTTGAAGGAAATGTTCCTTCAATAAGCTAGGGTAGAGCGCTTCGAAACGGTTCGAGCGCTTCATGCATGTCGCATGAAAGAAACCCAATCGGTATCATCTTATGTACTTAAGATGAAAAGCCACGTTGATCGCCTCGAGAGCCTTAATTGTCCCATCTCAAAAGAGCTAGCCACGAATTTGATCCTTAATGGCCTAACTAAAAGGTTTGAGACGTTCATAGTGAATTACAATATGAACGGATGGGACAAGAGTATTGGTGAGCTTCACGCAATGCTCAAAACAGGCGAGGCAGGAATGGGTAGAACGGTTCTATTGTTCTCTCGATCAATGAGAAAGGAAATAAGAAAAGGCCATTCCCCGATATCAAGGCAAATGTTGTCAAAGGAAAGGGGTACATTAAAGGAAAGGGGAAAGGAAGGCTAAAGCGGAACCTCCAAAGCCTAAGCTGAAGAAGCCTAAGGTAACGGAGAACGATCCATGCTTTGAATGTGGAGAGATAGGACATTGGAAAATGAATTGTCCAACCTATCTTAAAGTGTTGAGAAACAAGAGGGATGCTAGGCAAACCTTAGGTACAACTTTCATAATTCATATTGGTTTAAATGTTATTTCTTCAAACACATGGATATTGGATACCGGATGTGGAACCCACATATGCAATTTGTTGCAAGGGTTGAAAAGAAATAAGCACTTCAAGAAGGGAGACACAAGTCTCTACATGGGCAATGGAGCAAAAGTTGATGTCGAAGCCCAAAGAGACAATATTTTGAAACTTTCAAATGGTTTGGAAGTTGTTCTTAAGAACATAATTTCCCTTTTAAAACAATGTAGTTGTGAATTAAAGTTTGTTAACAATGGCATTTATGATTATATGGATGATGTACTTTGTTTCAAGGCTATGCCTTTCAATGGAATCTATGATTGGTTCATAATGATTCATCCTATAATAGCTCATTATACCAAACAAGCACCAAGGAACTAAAAATGGGTTTAAGTGATTCTTATCTTTGGTATTGTCGTCTGGGTCCCATAATCAAGAATCGGATTCAAACACCTAAAAAGAATGGTCTTTTGAAAAACAAATGAAAATGTTTCATTCGACAAGTGTAAATCTTGTTTACAACGTAAGATGACCAAGTCGCCCTTTAGTGGCACTAACGAGAGGGCAAAAGACTTATTAGGAACCATACATTCGGATGTATGTGGCCCTTTTAAGACAATGACTAGAAATGGTGAAAGATACTTCATTACCTTTACCAACGATTATAGTCGCTATGGTTATGTGTACATGATGACACACAAACATGAAGCTTTTGAAATGTTCAAAACCTTCAAGAATGAAGTAGAAAATCAACTCAATAAAACTATCAAAGTTCTTCGTTCAGATAGAGGAGGTGAATATCTCAATGATGCTTTTAGTAACATCTAAGAAGTTGTGGGATCGTCTCACAACTTACTCCACCTGGAACACCACAACATAATGGTGTGTCTGAAAGGAGAAATCAAACCCTATTGGAATTGGTTTAAATCTATGATGGCTATAAGCTCACTACCTCTATCATTTGGGGTTTTTGCAATGCTCTCCGAGGCTCGTATTTTAATTATGGCCCTAACCAAGATAGTCTATTCACTAAGTGTATATTTGTTGGATATCCCAAAACTGTATAGGATACTACTTCTTTGATCCAACAGAGCAAGAGTAATTATTGCTCAAACGGCTGAGTTTTTGGAAACTAAGTTCCTTATGGAAGGAATAACGTATAGAATAGTGGAATTTTGATGAGGATCAAAATCCACAAGCCGATACACGTTGGTTGACACTAGCAATCCACAAGAGGTTGTTGATGATGATCAAGAGGTTGATTAATACATACAAAATGTTCGCAGATCCGGTAGACTCAGCATTCCACGTGAAAGATATGGATTTTTCATGAATGGATGCAATGTGGTTGACTCTAATGAGCCAACTACATACCATGAAGCAATGTCCAATTCCGATTGTGACAAATGGCTGGATGCCATGAACGTTAAGATGAAATCCATGTATGACAATCAAGTTTAGGAATTGGTTGACCCTCCACTTAACTCCAAACTGGTTGGATGCAAGTGGGTTTCAAGAAGAAAATGGATATACATGGAAACATCGATACTTACAAAGCAAGACTTGTAGCAAAAGGTTTCACTCAAACTCATAGGGTTGATTATGATGAAATCTTCACGCTTGTGGCAATGCTAAAGTCAATTAGGATATTATTTGCCATAGCTGCATATTACGACTATGCGATTTGGCAAATGGATGACAAAACCGCTTTTCTTAATGAACATCTCGAAGAGACTGTCCATATGGTTCAGCTTGATGGTTTTGTCGGTCCACAACATCCTAAAAAGTTTGCAAGTTAAAGAAGTCAATCTATGCATTGAAACTAGCATCGAGAAGTTGAAATCAACATTTTGATGAAGAGGTCAAGAACTTTGGTTTCATCAAGAATGCTAACGAGGCTCGTGTATGTGAGAAGGCTAGTGGGAGCATAATAACATTCTTAGTATTGTATGTTGATGACATACTACCTTTTGGAAATAATATTCCAACCATGGAAGGTGTCAAAACCTGGCTTGGAAGTTGTTTTTCCATAAAAATCTTGGAGAAGCCGCCTATATTTTGGGAATAAAAGATCTATTGGGATAGATCAAGATGGTTGATAGGTTTAAATCAAAGTGCATATATTAATAAAGTCTTGAAAAGGTTCAAGATGGAAAAACTCGGAGAAAGGTATGGTACCTATTCAAAGAGGGACAATTTTGAGTACATCTTAATGTCCAAGCTCAAAGGATGAGCAAGATCGAATGAAGGATATCCCATATGCATCTGCTATAGGATCCATCATGTATAAGATGATATGCACTAGACTGGACGTGCCATGCACATTAAGCATGACAAGCAGATATTAGCAGAATCCAGGTAATAGCCATTGGATGGTTATTAAAAGTATATTGAAATACCTTAAGAGGACTAAGGAAATGTTTCTAATATGTGGATTTGATGAAGAGGAACTTGTTGTAAAGGGTTACACAGATGCAAGTTTCCAAACCGTTCGAGATGATTCTCGATCACAATCGAGGTATGTCTTCATTATGAATGGAGTAGCATTGTCCACTACAAAATACAAATACATTGCCGTATCATTAGCAGCTCAGGAAGCTGCATGGATTAAGAAATTTATCACCTACCTAGGGTGGTCTCTACCATTCAAGACCCCTAGAAATCCTTTTGTGATCACGAGGGTATGATTGCATATATCAAGGTACCTTGTCCTCTTCAAAAGGCTAGGCACATTGAGCGGAAATTCAACCACATAAGGGATGAAGTTGAAAAGGGAAAAATATGTATTCGTAAAGTTCACGCCGATGAATACATTGCGGATCCACTCACGAAGCTCCTTGAGAGGGCAAAGCATGAAAGTCATACTTGTGCCTTAGGACTTCAATATTCTAGTGACTGGAATTGATCTGTTTAGTATTTAAAAGTTGAAACAATGTAATATTTAACTCTTTATATACTTGTGATATTTGAGTTATATTCATTTTAGCATGTATAGATCCATGAATATGTTTATTATTCTAAATGTTCGTAGTCGGTTATGTTTGTGGGAACAAATATGAACGTAAGACTATTATGAACATGGATTGGTGGATATTCATAAGGAATGAATATAGAGCAATTGGTTGCTGCCAAAGTTCATAGATATTTATGGGACACAAATATTGGACTGACTTGCATCTCAATTTTACTACATTGAATTTTCTAGATTGATCATAAGTAAATTTGAGTAAAGGCGAATATCATTTGGTATCCTCCGACCTGAGATACATATTGGGTTTTAATATTCACCAGATGTTATACCTTGAGCTAGTTCTTCACTGCTCTGAAATAATGGGCAGTACATAAGGCTATGTTCAGGTGTGACACGAGGTGATTGTGAAAAACGTATGTAGTCAAGATGGAATTCGTTCCTCTTATTCGTTGAGAGTAAGATGTCTAAGGCCTGATTAAGTTAAATCAACAAGGAATGATCATTCTATGTCCTTGTATTTAACATGACATCTAAAACAAAAGGCTAAATGATTGATTCACCTAAATCATTTCAAGTTGGATACTTGAAGGGGATGATGTTATTGAATGTCTTTCAGTCATGCGTATTAAGGGTAGTAAACCGTTGTTAGGCGGTATTTACTGCTTGCATCAATCTGCTATGAATCTTGTGCAACTATGAGATTGTTGGATTCATTATGTCCAAGACACATAGAACATTTATGTGGTTAGTACGTTATGATCCAAGTTGGGTCATACCCAATAACAATCTTAGCAAACACCAAATATTATTTAATTTATGATATGATCATGCAATTAAATAAATACACCAATTTAGAAAATGGGTTTTCTAAATAAGTTGCATATGAGATTGAACAACTTATATGGATATTATTTGTAATGTTGTTTGATTTAGTTAAATAACATCAAATAATAAAAGTGTGTGTATGTTATATAATTAAAAGGTTAATTATATAACTATTTTAAACATTAATTAACAAGGAATAATAGGGAGTTTTTGGGGGGAAACCCAAAAACCCAAATTGGGTTCGGCTGCCCCTTAAGGGGTTCTCCCTTTTGGTTTTCTTTTGGTGGTCTTGAAAACTAAGAAACTCCTTGAATACACACACACTCCATCCAGCTCTCTCTCTCTCTCTCTTTCTCTCTCTCATATGCAAAAGGGTCACAAGAACATCAACTCTTCTTATGGAAGAAAGAGTTCAAGGCTGAAAAGGCTCCAACACCCTTCTTGATTGTTCATGGCTAGAACAAGGCTCCAACAGCCTTCTTTATCCGATTTTGGTGCACAAATCCTAGCAAGAGTGGTCTTTTCTTGATGCTTGTGGGTATGGATGCTTGAGGACACCTCTCCTTGGTGTCTTGGTCATTCAAGAACCTCACATTCTTCCTCCTTCATCATGTTTTCAGCAGCATACAAAAGGTAGTTTGTATGTCATATTATGGTTGTTATTTGTAGTTGATAGGTAGTTCAAAAACATATAAATGATCCTATGTTCTTGGGTTTGTTGATGATATGTTATAAGCCTTAATTTTTCAGATTACTAATGATAATGTTAAGGTATTAATCCGTTGTGTTTTCATAGTTTAAAATGGTTAAAGTACTTGATATGGTCCAACAAACCCAACACCATGGTAGAAGTATGACTTTCATGCTTTGCCGTTTCAAGAAGCTTCGTGAGTGGATCCACAATGTTTTGATCGTTGTGAACTTTGTGAATACATATCTTTCCCTTTTCAACTTCATCCTTATGTAGTTGAATCTACGTTCAATGTGCCTAGTCGTTTGATGTGCCTAGATCGGCAATAAATTTCTTTAACCATGTAGCTTCCTGAGCTGCTAATGAAGCGACGATGTATTCTGACTCTGTAGTTGATAATGCCACCACATCTTGCTTAGAGCTCTTCCAAGAGATTGCTCCTCCATTCAAGATGAAAACGTATCCCAATTGTGATCGTGAATCATCCCGATCAGTTTGGAAACTCACATCCGTGTAACCCTTTACTACGAGTTCCTGCTCACCAGATCCATAGATTAGGAACATATCTTTGGTCCTCCTTAGGTACTTAAGTATGTTCTTAACAGCCATCCAATGACTATTTCCAGGATTTTGTTGGTATCGGCTTGTCATGCTTAAGGCGCATGACACGTCCGGCCTAGTGCATATTATTGCATACATGATGGTTCCTGTAGTAGATGCATACGGGATTCCCTTCATATTGTCTTGCTCATCCTTTGAGCTTGGACATTGGGTCTTACTCAATATTGTTCCTCTTTGGATAGGTACCGTACTTTCTTAGAGTTTTCGATCTTGAACCTTTTTCAAAATCTTATCAATGTATGCACTTGGGTTTAAACCTATCAACCACCTAGATCTATCCCTATAGATCTTTATTCCCAAAATATAGGCGGCTTCACCAAAATCCTTAATGGAGAAACAGCTTCCAAGCTAGGCTTTTACACCCTAAAAGGTTGGAATATCATTTTCAAATAGTAAGAAGTCATCGACATACAATACTAGGAAAGTGATAATGCTCCCACTAGCTTTCTTATATACACATGCTTCATCAGTGTTTGCAACGGTGAGAAGGTCTCATCATAATCAACCCCTCGAGTTTGAGTGAAACCTTTTGCTACAAGTCTTGCTTTATAAGTATCCAAGTTTCCATGCATATCGGTTTTCTTCTTGAAAACCCAGCCACTTAGTTCCAACTATCTTGGAGTTAAGAGGTGGTTCAACCAAGTCCCATACTTGGTTGTCATACATGGATTGCAGCTCAACGTTCATGGCTTCAAGCCATTTGTCATAATCCATATTGGACATTGCATCACAATAAGTGGTTGGTTCATCGGAATCTACCACATAGAATCCGTCCTCGGAAAATCCATATCTTTTAGGTGGATTACTAGTTCTACCAGATCTATGAATGTTTTGTGTGTATTGATCAACTATTTGATCACCCTCAACATCCTCATGTTGAGTGCTAGTGTCGACCGAACGTGTATCGGTTTGTGGTTCTTGATCCTCCTCAAGATCCATTGTTCTACTGCTAGTTCCTTCCATAAGGAACTTAGCTTCTAAGAACTTAGCCTTCTTGGCAACAAACTCCTTTTGTTCCAATGGATCATAGAAATAATATCCCATAGAATCTCTAGGATATCCAATGAAGATACACTTACTATATGGATAGTTTGTTCATGAGATATTATTTGTTTCATTATTTATGTTGGTTAAATAATAACAAATAATAGTGTGTCATTGTTATAAATTAAAAGAGGTTTTAATTTTATAAAGTTAAGGGTTAAGAGAGTAATTTTATATAAAACTAAAATGGGGGGGGGAAACCCCATTTTTGGACACACCTTTCGGCCGCCCAAAAGGGGCCATTGGGACCAGCCTTTGTTGCTCTTTGAAAGTGTTTTCTCCTCTCTTCCCTTCATCATCATTCACAATTTTTCTCCCTACAACACAAGCAACAGAACCTCCAAAACCAGGGCTGATTTTCGGGTTTTAGAAGCTGAAAAAGGGGTTGGATAATTTGGTTTTGGAGGAGCAAAAGAAGAGCTATCTTTGTGTTGCATCCTAACAAGCAAGGTTTTTGAAGGGCTTGTGGGTATCACTACTTGAGGCCTTGTTAGGATCACGGTATCTAGTGTGATCAATTAGATTGAATTTGCAGCGGAATAAGCACACAAATTAACAAATTTAAACAAAAACACATGAAATTTATCAATGAAACAGTGTTTGTTATAGAGAGAGACAATCTACCAAAAGGAATATATTCATTCAATCCACGCTTTGGCTCGGCTTATCGCATGGTTACAATTAGGTCATCTTTCCTTTTATAAAGAAAGCTGACGTTAGCTGATGTCACTTGATAGTGACATCTAACTGTTATTTAACTACTGAAAGTTAACACAACTACTAAAGATGTCAAACAGCTGAAATCTTCTAACAAAAATACCAAGTGTTAACTATCACTACAACTACTGAAACAACAACGACTGAAGAACATTCTCTTTAGTTGTTTTACAAGTACTGAACTAAATAATAAAACTACTGAACAGAAACCATCACAACAACTGAAGAATGCTTCTTCAGCTGTTGTGACAAACTCTGAAAGCTTCAGTACTTGGACTTCTTGGACATCAGCTAATGTCTTCAGCTGATGTCTTCAGTCTTTGTACTTCAGCTGTTGATCTTCAGTACTTTAGTCTTCAGCTGTTGAAGTCTTCAGACTTTGGTCTTCAGCTGTTGAAGTCTTCAGACTTTGGCTTTAGCTGTTGAAGTCTTCAGTACTTTAGTCTTCAACTGTTGATCTTCAGACTTTGTCAAACAGATGATCAAGTCTTCAGCAGTTGTTGTGATGTCTTGTGGGACTTAAAGGTTTTTCTGATCTGGCTCATTGGTTCTTTTGGTCCAACAAACTCCCCCTGAACAAATGCAGCCAAAACCTTTAAGCTTATTAAAGATGTCCCACTTATTATGGCAGAAAGATTGGTCTTTTTGTCTTCTAGATCAGCTCAGAAGTGACCCTTGTAAGCACAGGCCTGGGAAGAAGTCTCAATGATCAGTTTGGCAAAGGATGGATGGGAATTTTGTCTTGGGGAACTGGACACAGAGCTGTTACCCCATCCATGAGATCTACTTCCCAAATATGAGTGTGTAAGACTCCCTTGTATAGGCCTCAATGAAGGTTACTTGTTCCTCCATGGTAAGCTGTTCTGCTTCTCCTTCAAAGAGTGATTCAGGCCCATAGTACTCAGATAGGTATTTGACCTGTTTCCCGTTTTTTAGCTCCACAGTTATTATGATTCTATATGTGATTTCATCTGGGTGAATACCCTCTAAGAACAACTTGAGCTCATTCTTTCTAACTTCCTCAAGCCTCCTATACACTAATCCCTTTTTCACCACTTTATTCTCCAGCATCTTTTGTGGGGTCAGTTTAGCTATATAGGCTTTCTTGAAGTCATCTAGGATCTCCCAAGGTGATACTACAAAGGCCAGAGAGATCACTTCATCTACAATCTTCTTTACTTGGCCAATGTATCTCTGTGGAATATTTTTCTTTTGAATCCTATGAGACACACTGGGATCTGGCCACCAAGATCTGTTCCCAAGGTGTCTCATAAGATTCAAAAGAAAAATATTCCACAGAGATACATTGGCCAAGTAAAGAAGATTGTAGATGAAGTGATCTCTCTGGCCTTTGTAGTATCACCTTGGGAGATCCTAGATGACTTCAAGAAAGCCTATATAGCTAAACTGACCCCACAAAATATGCTGGAGAATAAAGTGGTGAAAAAGGGATTAGTGTATAGGAGGCTTGAGGAAGTTAGAAAGAATGAGCTCTAGTTGTTCTTAGAGGGTATTCACCCAGATGAATTCGCATATAGAATCATAACAACTGTGGAGCTAAAAACAGGAAACAGGACAAATACCTATCTGAGTACTATGGGCCTGAATCACTCTTTGAAGGAGAAGCAGAAGAGCTTACCATGGAGGAACAAGTAACCTTCATTGAGGCCTATACAATGGAGTCTTACAGACTCATATTTGGGAAGTAGATCTCATGGATGGGGTAACAGCTCTGTGTCCAGTTCCCCAAGACAGAGTTCCCATCCATCCTTTGCCAAACAGATCATTGAGACTTCTTCCCAGGCCTGTGCTTAGAAGGGTCACTTTTGAGCCGATCTAGAAGACAAAAAGACCAATCTTTCTGCCATAATAAGTGGTACATCTTTAATAAGCTTAAAGGTTTTGGCTGCATTGGTTCAGGGGGAGTTTGTTTGACCAAAAGAACCAATGAGCCAGATTAGAAAAACCTTTAAGTGCCACAAGACATCATAACAACTGCTGAAGACTTGATCAGCTGTTTGACAAAGTCTGAAAATCAACAGCTGAAGACTAAAGTACTGAAGACTTCAACAGCTGAAGACCAATGTCTGAAGAATTCAACAGCTGAAGACCAAAGTCTGAAGACTTCAACAGCTGAAGACTAAAGTACTGAAGATCAACAGCTGAAGTACAAAGACTGAAGACATCAGCTGAAGTCTTCAGCTGATGTCCAAGAAGTCCAAGTACTGAAGCTTTTAGAGTTTGTCACAACAGCTGAAGAAGCATTCTTCAGTTGTTGTGATGGTTTCCGTTTAGTAGTTTTATTATTTAGTTCAGTACTTGTAAAACGACTAAAGAGCATGTTCTTCAGTCGTTGTTGTTTCAGTAGTTTCTTTTCAGTAGTTGTAGTGATAATTAACACTTGGTATTTTTGTTAGAAGATGTCAGCTGTTTGACATCTTCAGTAGTTGTGTTAACTTTAAGTAGTTAAATAACAGTTAGATGTCACTGTCAAGTGACATCAGCTAACGTCAGTTTCCTTATAAAAGGAAAGATGACCTAATTATAACCGTGCGATAAGCCGAGCCAAAGCGTGGATTGAATGAATATATTCCTTTTGGCAGATTTTCTCTCTCTATAACAAACACTGTTTCATTGATAAATTTCATGTGTTCTTGTTTAAATTTGTTAATTTGTGTGCTTATTCCACTGCAAATTCCATCTAATTGATCAAACTAGATACCGTGATCCTAACAAATGGTATCAGAGCAGGTTAATCATTGATCAACTTAACAATTGATCAATGAAACTGTTATTTTGCTATCTACGTTTGATCGAATTAGCAAATTTACAAGAATGGTTATAGAGATTGAGTTTCTATGCTTTTGGCTATTTTGTTTGAGGTTCGAAGTGGTTTTGAGCTAGATTTACTTTGTTTACCTTGAATTTGTCTGAATTCTTATTATGACTACTCCTTCTAATGACCCTCACAATACCGGTTCCTCAACCAAGCCTCCAATGCTGGTTAGGACTGAGTATAACATATGGCAACAAAGAATGCTACAACACCTGTCTGGTAACAGTTTAGGTTGCTGGACATCTGTGGTACATGGTCCACATAAGCCTCTGGTGAACAATGCGGAAACCAACCAAATGGTTCCGAAGAAGAAGGAACAATACTCTGATGAGGATCGTAAATTGTTTGAGATACATGCTAAAGCTCCTGGAATTCTGGCCATGGCACTACCTAATGAAATCTATTCTGGGCTTATGCATCATGAAACTGCTCATGACCTCTGGAAGGCACGAAAAGAACAATTCGGTGGTACTGATGAGGTCTTAGCAAACAATAGGGAAATACTTACCCAACAATATAAGACATTTGCTCATAGGAAGGGTGAGACTCTGACTCAACAGTTTGAGCGTTTTTCATGTTTGATCTCTGAGCTGAAAATGGTCAAACATGAATACACTAATAGCCAGATGAACCATAGATTCCTCAGATCACTGCGTGAGAGATGGGACACGTATACAATTGTCCTACGCTCCAATGCAAATCTGGATAGCCTATCTCTCACCCAACTTCATGGGAAACTGCTTACATTTGAAAGAGAGATAGAGCAAAAAAGGAAACTGGCATCCTCAGGCAAGCTCACTGAAGACTTTGTACCAAGGAACACTGCCTTGGTCGGTCATGAGTCAGAATATGCTGCATCGAAAGTAATTATGATGTGCATATAGATTTCTCTTCAAACATTTCTGATCATGCATTTGTGAGTGTTGATAGTCAGTCAGGCTGTAATAGTGACAATTTGTGCTTCATTACGGATGATTTGAAAGGTATAGCTGATGATGACTTAGAAGAGATGGATATTATGAGCCAAATGGCCTTGATTAATATCAGATCTCAGAAGTTCTACAAGAGAACTGGTAGGAAATTCCCTGGACTCTCTGGCAAAACCAAAGTTGGTTTTGACAAGAGTAAGTTGAGGTGTCACAAATGCCACAGGCTTGGGCACTTTGCAAGAGAGTGTAGATCATCTAGATCTAACTCCTCTGAACCCTTTGTTACTTTTCCAAATTATATTCAACAAAACAGAGGGCAACATCCTGCTAGTTCTGGTCATCAATCACAACCTCTATCTCCTTCATATTTTGTTCCTCAGGGTCCAATGCCATATTCATATCCCTGCTATTAGATGCCACAAACCAGTCAAGTTCAAGTACCCATTGCTCAACAACCACCTGCTCTTCCTGAGCCTCAACCTTCCCAATCTCATCAACAATCTCAACCTCCTCAACACAGCTTTTTCACCCCAGCAGTTGTTGACTGGAGCAGTTTACCAGATGATATGTCGGGTCATGAACAACTGTTTTCTGGTGCTGGTCAACATGGCGGTGACAATCCTTTTGGAAATCTTGCTCTTATGGCTCTGGAGTCTGCTGATACTCATCCTCTAATGCTTCCACACCACAGGTATCACAGGTATCCTCTGAGTCCAAAGCCAAGTTATGTTCTGAAACATGCATAGCCGCATTTGCATCTATTAGAGAAGCTAATGTAGCTTTAATTAACAAGAACATTGAGCTTGAACAAATAATATCCAAAAGAAAAGCTGAATTTGAGTGTGTGCTTAATGATAAGAATGATGAGATTTACAAACTCAAATGCCAAATCACTGATAATAAGGCTAGGGAAGAGGTACTTCTAGAGAAGTATAGAGACCTCAAAGAAACACTTGCAGCTACCCAGGTAGAGTGTGATCGATGGGTACATTCCTGCAAGGGTTTTGAAATGCTTTTCAGTAAGCAGTCTACTTCCAATGTGAAGTTTGACATTGGTTATAATCACACTGCTCCTCCTACAGATTTTACTCCCAGAGCAGAGGTAGAATCTGATGGAGAAAGCAATAACCAATCCTTTTCATCATGTGATCTACTATCTGATACAACACCATCAGAGGTTGATGTCAGCATTAATTCCTCTCAAAACCTATCAGCTGATGTTGATGGTTCAAATGCTGACACTCACATGATCAAAAAGTTGATCACTCCAGGTGGTATTTCACAAAGTACTGAATGTACTAAAGAGCAAGTCATAACACCTAGAGAACAAACCCAAACTACTGCATGTACTAAAGGGAAGAAAACTGTCAGTAGAAATGGTGGGAAAACTACTGAAGAAGATATCAAGAAAGCATGTACTGCAAGGAAGAAAAATGTTAGTACCCATCGCAAACTGCTGAAGAATAAGTCTTCAGTAGTTTCATCTTCTTCAGCAGATGATCAACTTAAGATGAAGAAAAAGCCATGTGAAATATGTGGCTTATTGAATCATCTTACTGATGATTGCTCGTATAAAAAGGGCTCCAAACTCAAACACAATGAGAACATTAAAAAGAAAATGGATAAAATGAAAACTGAGTTTGAAACCAAGTTTGTAGCAACAATATCAAAACCTGTAACCCCTAAATCCAAAAAGAAATCCAGAAAGGAAGGGGTTAATCAGGCAACAGCTGAGGTTGCTCAAAGGAAGATGGTACAACACAGGAATCCATCACTTTCAAGCACTAATGTGTCCGATGAGCTGAAGGCTTTATCACAAAATCAGACACAACTTGTTATGATGGTTCAACATCTATTGGGGAGAGTTAACCAATTAGATGCTCCTATGCTGAAACCACAGAGAAGAAAATCCATGCCAAAGGTTTCTTCTTCCTCACCATCTCCATCCCCTCAGGCTAATCTTCATAGCAAATCTGTTAGTTTACCATCTGTTGATGTGAACAGACCCAAAACCAAAAAGGTTTGGGTCTCAAAAACTAACTAATTTATTATGATTGAAGGGTTCTTTAGCATGCCACAGTAGCATCTGGTATGTAGACAGTGGAGGATCTATGCATATGACAGGGAACAACTTTCTTCTTCATGATTACTCTCAAGGAAAGAAGTGGTTCGTTTCTTTTGGCAATGATGCTAAGGGTTACATCATTGGCAAAGGCTTTGTTTCCAATGGGGAAATAAGGTTTGATGATGTTAACCATGTGGAGAATCTCAAGTACAATTTCTTGAGTGTCAGTCAAATGTGTGATAAAGGCCATGTTGCTCTTTTCACCAGTCATAATTGCAGGATTCTGTCATCCAAAGTTCTGAGTTTGATTAATAAGGTGTTGGATGATCACACTCTCCTGAAGGCCAACAGGACAGGAAGAGTGTATGCCTTAGATCTTTCCAAGAAAATAGATCTCAAAGGCCATCCTTGCCTATTTTCCAAGGCTTCTCCTCAAGAATCTATTCTATGGCATAGAAGGCTGGGTCATGTGAATCTTAAAAACTTGAATTAGCTGATACATCATGGTTTAGTAAGGGGTTTGCCTATGAAGGAGTTCAGATGTGAAGATAACTGCACTGCTTGTTTGAAAGGAAAATAGCACAAAGTTTCTTTCCCTCCTATTGAAGAACCTAAGTCCATTGCCTGCTTGCAATTACTACACATGGATATCTTTGGTCCTGTGAGAGTAATGAGTATGGCAAAGAAGAAATACTGTCTGGTAATTATGGATGATTACTCCAGATTTGTATGGACTTTGTTCTTGCATTCAAAGGATGTGGCTGCTCAGACGATTATAAACTTTGTGTTGTATGTTGAGAAGCAGTATTCCCTATCTGTCAAGTGTATCAGAAATGATAATGGAACAGAATTCAGAAACCATACACTTGATGATTTTTATCTCTCAAAGGGAATCAAGAGGTAGTTTAGCATCCCAAGGACTCCAGAACAAAATGGAGTAGTTGAGAGAAAGAACAGGACCTTAATTGAAGCTGCAAGGTCCATGTTGGCTGACTCAGGTTTGCCACTGACCTTTTGGGCTGAAGTTGTTAACACAGCTTGCTATGTGCAGAATAGAGCCTTTGTAAATCAGAGGTTGATGAAGACTCCATATGAAGTTCTACATCATTTGGCTCCTTTGATTTCATTTTTCCGAGCCTTTGGGTGTCCCTGTTTCATTCTCAACACAAAGGATCAACTCCACAAATTTGATCCTAAGGTGGATCCAGGGTATTTTGTTGGTTATTCATCTACCTGCAAGGCATACAGAGTCTTCAACTGCAGAACAAAGATAGTTGAAGAGACTCTGCATGTGGACAAGATTTAATGAAGTTTAATGAATCTCCAAAGGACAAGATTCCACAAAACCCTATGGAGTTATTTGATTTGGATATACTGCAATATGTTCCTTATCAGGCTCTGGCTGTTGCTCCTGTCAACAGTCTTCCACCTGGTGGTACCGAAGATGATGATGATATCAGTACTCACCTTTTCAACTTTAGTGACCAACTGCCTGTGTCTACTAAACTTGATGTTCTTGTAGCTTAAGTAGCTCCATCCACAACAAATGCTGATGAGATTTCTGATTCCTCTACATCATTTGATTTGCCATCTCATACTTGGTTTCAAGAATCTGGATCAACATCTGCTGCTGCTGAGCCTGCTACAAACACCTGCACTTATCTCATAGTGTACAAAAAGCTAAAGAATCACCCCATGTCTCAAATTATTGGTGATATCAATGCCGGTGTCTCAACCAGAAGTCAATTGTCTAACTTCTGCTTCTATGCTCCCTTCATCAGTCAGCTAGAGCCAAAGAACTATCATGTTGCTTTGAGAGACAATGGATGGGTTAAAGCCATGCAGCTTGAGCTACTTCAGTTCAAAAAACAACATGTGTGGGAACTGGTTCCTCTACCCCCAAGTAAGTGTGCAATAGGCACTAAATGGGTGTTTAGGAATAAAACATATGAAAATGGGCTTATTGTTAAGAACAAGGCCAGACTAGTTGGTCAGGGGTTTGCACAGGAAGAATGTATTGATTATGATGAAACCTTTGCTCCTGTCACCAGACTGGAGGCAATTAGATTGTTCTTAGCCTATGCTGCATTCCACAATCTTAAAGTTTTTCAAATGGATGTTAAAAGTGCATTTTTATATGGTAAAATAAAAGAAGAGGTTTATTTGTGTCAACCACCAGGTTTTGAGGATAATAAACATCCAGATTGGGTATACAAGCTTGATAAGGCTCTTTATGGGTTGAAACAAGCTCCTAGAGCCTGGTATGAGACATTATCAAATTTTCTCCTTCAAAATAATTTCACTAGAGGCTCCAATGATAAAACTTTTGTTGGACCAAAAGAACCAATGAGCCTGATTAGAAAAACCTCTAAGTCCTACAGATATCACAACAACTGCTGAAGACTTGATCAGCTGTTGTAACAAAGTCTGAAGATCAACAGCTGAAGACTAAAGTACTGAAGACTTCAATAGCTGAAGACCAAAGTCTGAAGATCAACAGCTGAAGACTAAAGTACTGAAGACTTCAACAGCTGAAGACTAAAGTAGTGAAGACTTCAACAGCTGAAGATCAAAGTCTGAAGATCAACAGCTGAAGAACAAAGTACTGAAGATCAACAGCTGAAGTACAAAGACTGAAGACATCAGCTGATGACAACAGCTGAAGTTCAAATACAAGTACTGAAGCCTTCAGAGTTTGTTACAATAGCTGAAGAAGCATTCTTCAGTTGTTGTGATGGTTTCATTTCAGTAACTTTATTTTTGTTTCAGTATTTGTAAAACGACTGAAGAGCATGTTCTTCAGTCATTGTAGTTTCAGTAGTTTCTTTTTAGTAGTTGTAGTGATAGTTAACACTTAGCATTTTTGTAAGAAGATGTCAGCTGTTTGACATCTTCAGTAGTTGTGTTAACTATCAGTAGTTTGTATAAATTCTGTTAGATGTCACTATCAAGTGACATCAGCAGACGTCACATCTCTTATATAAGAGGTGTTGACCTAATTGTATGGGTGACATTCTGTTACCACGAAAGCGAATATTGAATGAAATATCTTTTGCAGAATTCTCTCTGTCTATAACCGTTTGCTCTTACCTTGGATATCTTTTGTGTTCTTATGAATTGGCTAATTCATTGTTTGATTTCCGCTGCTATACTCTCTAATCAATCAAACGTAGATCACTGATCCTAACAAAGGGGCACATGCTACAACTGATCTACACACAATGCATGTTCATCCTGATTATATCAGGAGGTCAGGTGATTCAGTCACTACTGATGATGACCTGGGCTTCTTTTACGATGTGTTAGCCCAAAACACCATCCTGGAAGAGGAGGTGAGCAGACTCAAAGAGCTGCTTGCCAAAACTTCTGAGGATCAAAGACCATCTGCCTCTCAAACCCCACAGATGGCACCTTCATCTGAAGGTCTCCCAAACACAGAGCCACTCCCAAATACTCAGCCACCTGCCTCTGCTTCTAGCACTATTTCTCAGGAACAGAACCCCCTGAGCAAATAGCGGCTATATTTCAAAATTCCCTACCTCTCATCACATCTATAATCACTAATATAATGATCAAAACCATTGATGAGAGGCTTTCCTCAGTAATACAACCCTTGATAGAGGAAGTTGTGGGCAAAAAGCTTTTTGACAATCAAACCCTTGCAACCAATGCAACCAAAAAGGGGGAGATTCAGTCAGTGAAAACAAAAAGAAAGAGGAGTGTAGAGAGGAAAGAGAAAGAGAAAGAAACAGAAGTGACAGAAGTGGAAAACGAGAAGGAGTTGGCTATGGAGACTGAAAAAGAGAAGGAGAAGGAAGCTGACATGGAGAAATCAAAGAAAAGAAAGAATGAAAAGGAGACTGCCTTGGAGCTGATGGTGAAAGAGGTTGATGCCGAACACAGCAGATCAATGGATAACATCATTGATCAGTTGTTTAGGCAAGGCCATGACATTGACAAACTTGACTCTGAGATCAGAAGATTAGAGATTGAAGAAATCCAAACTAGATGGGCAAGTTATGATGTGTTAGAAAGAGAAAGGCTGGAGATCATGATCAGGTTATAGCAAAATATCTTGGAAGATCAATGATCGAAGTCAAGGCTTGGTCCAGGGACAGCATCTTGGCAATAACCACCAAGATCTGTTCGTCTGAAGTATACACTAAAGGATTAGTATTGAAGCTTTGAATGAAGCTGGTGCTGGGAGCAGGACTGAACTAGCCAAGCAATCTAAAGCCACACTCACCTCCAAAATGCTAGAACATCCTGTCAATATTCCCACAACAAAACCACCAAAACATCAACCCACCAAACCAACTCCCTTACCCTCAAAACCAATAGCCGATGATGTACCCCAGAAGAAGAAGAGAAGGGTATTGAGGCTAGAAGATAATGATGAAGATGATGATGAAGATGAAGATAGGCTGCTACTCTCAGCTGTTATACAGTTTTCGAAGGCCACAAGTCACTCTCCAACAATTACTCCTGAAACTCAAAGACAAATTGTGAAAGTGAAGCTAGAAGAAGAAGAGCTTCACAAACAACATGATGAGGAATTGTTGAGGAGGGTTGACAAAGCATATCCTGCCACATCTTCTATCATCAATATGAAGAAGCATGCTCTCAGATTATACACTCTTAAGCATACATTTCAATATCAAAAGGAGAGAGTGAGGATTTGTCCTGATCCCAGGGTGTCTCATAGGATTCACAAGAAAAACATTCCACAGAGACACATTGGCCAAGTGAAAAAGATTGTAGATGAAGTGATCTCACTGGTCTTTGTAGTATCACCCTGGGAAATCCTAGATGACTTCAAGAAAGCCTATAAAGCTAACCTAACCCCACAGAAGATGCTGGAAAATAAAATGGTGAAAAAGGGGTTAGTATATAAGAGGCTTGAGGAAGTCAGAAAGAATGAGCTCCAGTTGTTCCTAGAGGGTAATCACCCTGATGAATTTGCTTATAGAATAATAACAACTATGGAGCTAAAGAATGGGAAACAGGTCAAATACCTATCTGAGTACTATGGGCCAGAATCATTATTTGAAGGAGGTGCTGAAGAGCTGACCATGGAGGAACAAAATACCTTCCTTGAGGCCTATACAAGAGAGTCATACAGACTCATAGTGGGGAAGTAGATCTCATGGATGGGGTAACAGCTCTGTGTCCAGTTCCCCAAGACAGAGTTCCCATTCATACTTTTCTAAACAGATCATTGAGACTTCTTCCAGGCCTGTGCTTACAAGGGTCACTTCTGAGCTGATCTAGAAGACAAAAAGACCAATCCTTCTGCCATAATAAGTGGGACATCTTCAATAAGTTTAAAGGTTTTGGCTACATTGGTTCAGGGGGAGTTTGTTGGACCAAAAGAACCAATGAGCCTGATCAGAATAACCTCTAAGTCTTACAGACATCCCAACAACTGCTGAAGACTTGATCAGCTGTTGTAACAAAGTCTGAAGATCAACAGCTGAAGACTAAAGTACTGAAGACTTCAACAGCTGAAGACTAAAGTACTGAAGACTTCAACAGCTGAAGAACAAAGTCTGAAGATCAACAGCTGAAGACTAAAGTACTGAAGACTTCAACAGCTGAAGACTAAAATACTGAAGACTTCAACAGCTGAAGATCAACAGCTGAAGAACAAAGTACTAAAGATCAATAGCTGAAGTACAAAGACTGAAGACATCAGCTGATGACAACAGCTGAAGTTCAAGTACAAGTACTAAAGCCTTCAGAGTTGTTACAACAGCTGAAGAAGCATTCTTCAGTTATTGTGATGGTTTCATTTCACTAGTTTTCTTTTTGTTTCAGTATTTGTAAAACGACTGTAGATCATGTTCCTCATTCGTTGTAGTTTCAGTAGTTTCTTTTCAGTAGTTGTAGTGATTGTTAACACTTAGCATTTTTGTAAGAAGATGTCAGTTTTTTGACATCTTCAGTAGTTGTGTTAATTATCAGTAGTTTGAATAAATTCTGTTAGATGTCACTATCAAGTGACATCAGCAGACGTCACATCTCTTATATAAGAGGTGTTGACCTAATTGTATGGGTGACATTCTGTTACCACGAAAGCGAATATTGAATGAAATATCTTTTGCAGAATTCTCTCTGTCTATAACCGTTTGCTCTTACCTTGAATATCTTTTGTGTTCTTGTGAATTGGCTAATTCATTGTTTGATTTCCGCTGCTATACTCTCTAATCAATCAAACGTAGATTACTGATCCTAACAACTTTGTTCATTAAGAAGGTGGATCAGCATAAGCTACTTGTTCAAATTTATGTTGATGATATTATTTTTGCATCCTCTGATCCCCAGTTGTGTGATGACTTACCAATTTAATGCAAAAGAAGTTTGAAATGAGTGCAATGGGAGAATTACAGTTCTTTCTAGGATTGCAAATCAAACAAAAGGCTTATGGGACTTTCATTCATCAGTCTAAATACACAAAAGACCTTTTGAATAAGTTTGATTTACAAAACTGTATGCCTTGTTCTACTCCCATGTGCAATACCACACAACTGGATGCAGATAAGAAAGGTAAAGCTATCGATGTGACACTTCACAGATGTATGATTGGGTCCTTGATGTATTTAACAGCTTCTAAACCAGATATCATGTTTGCAACTTGTGTTTGTGCTAGATTTCATGCTGCTCCTAAAGAGTCTCATTGATTGCAGTCAAGAGGATCTTTAGATATCTGCAAGGTACACAATCTCTAGGTTTATGGTATTCCACTGGATACTCTTGCAATTGGTTGCTTTTTCTGATAGTGACTATGCAGGGTGTAAGTTAACCAGAAAGTCAACTTCTGGTGGATGTCAATTCCTAGGCAACTGTTCATTTCTTGGCAGAGTAAGAGACAAACATCTGTTGCTACATCCACTGCTGAAGCAGAGTACATTGCTGCTGCAAGCTGTACTTCTCAGGTACTCTGGCTTCAGAACCAACTTTTGGATTATGGCATTACAGAGACTAAGACTCTATTATTAAGGGACAGTGCTTCAGCTCTTTGCATTATCAAGAATCCTGTCCAGCGCTCTAGGACCAAACATATAGAGATCAGACATCATTTTATTAGGGACTGTTTTGAAAAAGCTCTGATTGATCCAAAGTTTGTGTTAGGATCAGTGATCTATGTTTGATTGATTAGAGAGTATAGCAGTGGAATTCTAACAATGAATTAGCCAATTCACAAGAACGAAACGATATTCAATGAAGAACAAAGACGGTTATAGAGAGAGAATTCTGCAAATATATTTCATTCAATATTCGCTTTCGTGGTAACGAAATGTCACAATTACAATTAGGTCGACACCTCTTATATAAGAGATGTGACGTCTGCTGATGTCACTTGATAGTGACATCTAACAGATTATTTCAACTGAAACACAACTACTGAAGATGTCAAAATAGCTGACATCTCCTTACAAAAATACTAAGTGTTATCAGTTCTATAACTACTGAAAACATAAAACTACTAAAACTACAACGACTGAAGAACAAGCTCTTCAGTCGTTTTACAAAACTACTGAAAGTAAAAACATAAAACTACTGATATCAAACTACTGAAGAAGTACTCTTCAGCTGTTGTGACAACTACTGAAACTTCAGTACTTGATCTTCAGACTTGAACTTCAGACGTTTCATCAGCTGATGACTTCAGTAGATATCATCAGCTGATGTCTTCAGTCTTTGTCTTCAGACTTTGTACATCAGTTGTTGATCTTCAGCACTTGTAAACTCTTCAGCTGTTGTACTTCAGTACTTTGGTCTTCAGCTTCAGCACTTGTGTTCTTCAGCTGTTCAGCTTCAGCACTTGTGTTCTTCAGCTGTTCAGCTTCAGCACTTGTGTTCTCAGCTGTTCAGCTTCAGCACTTGTGTTCTTCAGCTGTTCAGCTTCAGCACTTGTGTTCTTCAGCTGTTCAGCTTGAGCACTTGTTTCTTCAGCTGTTGAACTTCAGCACTTTAGTCTTCAGCTGTTGAAGTCTTCAGCACTGATCTTCAGCTGTTGGAGTTTTCAGTACTTGTCGAACTGCTGATGAAGCCTTCAGCAGTTGTTGTGATATCATGTGGGACTTAGAGGTTTTCTGATCTTGGCTCATTGGTTCTTTTGGTCCAACAAACTCCCCCTGAACCAATGCAGCCAAACCTCTAATTTATTTATTTTCCCACTTATTGTTGGCAAAAAGGTTGGTCTTTTTCCTTCTTGATCAGTAGAGAAGATGACCCATATAAGCTCCGGCCTGGGAAGAAATCTCAGATATTTGTTTGGCAAGATATGAATGGGAAGTCTGTTTTGGGGAACTGGACACAGAGTTGTTATCCCATTCATGAGATCTATTCCCGTGTATAAGCCTGTAGGATTCTCTGGTGTATGCCCTGAGAAACATGATTTGTTCTTCCATGGTCAGGTTCTCGGCTTCACCATCAACAATCCTTCTCGCCCATACAGCTCGGAGATGTACTTGGCCTGTTTGCCATTTTTGAGATCAACTGTTGTAATCTGTCTGTATGCAAACTCATCAGGATGAGTCCCTTCAAGTAACAGACTGAGCTCATTTTGTTTGAAGTTCTCAAGCCTCTTGTAGACTAACCCCTTTTTAATAATTCTATTCTCTAACATCTTTTGGGGTGGTTGTTTAGTCTCATAGGCCTTCTTGAAGTCTTCGACAATCTCCCAGGGTGATACTACAAGGGCCACTGTGATCTCTTCATCTACGATCCTTTTGACTTGGCCTTGTATCTCGAAGGAATATCTTTCTTTACAATCCTATGAGCCACCCTAGTATCAGGCCATACTCTCACCCATTCCTTATGATATTGAAATGTGTTGGCGAAGTGTACAACCTCAGAGCTTCTTTCTTCATGCTAATAATTGATGACGAAGCAGCATAAGTTTTGTGAATGCTTTTCAGCATTTCATCATCATGAAGCTTTTGCTGTTGTTCTTCTTCAATCTTTACTTTCACAGCATCCATCTGTGAGGTGGGAGTGATGGGCATAGGTTTGGCTTTCGCCAATGTTAGAACCGCAGACAAAGCAGCCTATCTTCTTCCACATCATCCTCTTCTTCTTCTTCTTCTAGCCTCAACACCCTTCTCTTCTTCTTCTTAGGTGCATCATCGGTGTTGGTTTAGATGGTAAGGGAGTGGTTTTGTGGTTGAGGAAGTTTGGATTTGGGCTTTGAGATTGGTTTGGAGATTTGAGGGGTAGGCTTGTTTTGAGTGGGTGAAAGGGAAGGTTGTTCCAGCATTTTGGTTGTGAGTTTAGCCTTTGTAAGTCTTGCCATTTCAAACCTTTTTCCAGCCCCAGCCTCATCAAGGGCTTCAATGATAATCCCCTTATGGAATTGCTCAGACAGACAGATTCTGGTGGCTATAGCCAGAATACTGTCTCTGGTCCATGCACGAATCTCCATCAAAGATCTTCCTAAGTATTTGGCAATGAACGGATCATGATCTCCAATCTCTCTTTCTCCAGTACATCATACCCAGCCCATCGGTTTGAATCTCCTCCACTTCCAACTTCCTGATCTCACTATCTAATGTGGCTGTATCAAAACCTTGCTTGAAGAGTTGCTCAATGATTTTATCCATGGATCGGCTGTGTGTGTCATCTGCATCTTTTACCAGCTCTTCCAGGATTTTTTCTTCAGCAGTAGGTGATCACCAGCACTTTTCTTTCTTTTGTAAGTGATCAGTTTATAAGGATTCCTGAAGTCTGATGCAACCCAAAACTGCCTAAGTGTTTCAGCAACATGCACTAAGTACTGAAGTGAAGAATGCTTCGGAAGAATTACACAAAGCATTAGAAAATACTCTAAGTGTAATATCTTCCGAAGCCAAGACCAATATCTTCCGAAGCCTAACATGAAGTCTTCCGAAGCTTGAAGAGACAAAGTCTTCCGAAGCTTCAACCTATGAAGACAGATTCTTCCGAAGACTTTTAGTACACATGCTTTATCTGATGTACTGTTCCATAAAGCACCTTTTCCGCTGCGTCTCTGATAAGTCACCAACTTACAAGAGTTGGTGAAAAGGTCCATGCTTTTGTAACTGTACATTGAGGTCTTGAGTCTGAAACTTTCCACTTTATGTACTTTATCCTTTTTATAATGTATAAGGATGTGAGCTATGGCATGTCATAGTCACAAGGTCAAAAGGTAGATATGCCTTTTGATCTACAATTGATTTTGTTAGTGTCTAGTCAATTGTATCCAGCTGGCTTTCATAGTATAGCCGGCTGTAGGTTGTAGTATAAGTATTCCAAGTTCTTGTATCTTTCGGTAATGCTTTGTAACACTTGTAAAAGAACTTGAGAAAGCAATATACTGCTACCTTGAAAACTATACTCTCTTGTTCTGTCTCTTGCTTTACTTGTGTTCTCTGCATCACCTTTGTTTACCCAGTTCACTGTTTGATTAACGTTTAGTTAATCTCCTCATTGTGTTGTTTGTTGTAATTGTGTTCAAGCCCTTGAACGATCCTGCAATTGGTATCAGAGCATTCAGGCTCGTGATATAAGATCTAACCATCTTAAGATCCCTCACACACACAAAAACTAAACTTTCTCAAATGGCTTCCATCTCAAAGACTGATATGGAGACTGGAACCATGAACAAATCCCCATTGATCACTCTTGATGACTTCGACACCTGGTGCATGAGGATGGAAGGCTTCATCAGGTCTCTTGACTCAAGAATTGGGAATCTGTTGAATATGGACCTTTCATACCTAGCACCCCCTCTGCTACCGGTGCTGGTATGATTCTAAAGATGTGGCCCAACTACTCAGATGAAGATAGGAAAAGAGTAGAGATTGACAGGAAGGCCATGACTGCTCTTCAGACTGCTATCCCAACTCTGTGTACAGAGGTTTTAAGAAGTGCAAAACAGCTAAACAGCTGTGGGATGCACTGAAGCTGATGTGTGAAGGCTCCTCTGAAGCCAAGGAGAACAAGAAAGATCTTCTGAAGCAGCAGTTTGAAAATTTCACCTTTAAAACAGGTGAAACCATGACCCACAATACTTCAGGTATGTTGAGATTGTGGATACCCTTGTGGATGGAGGAGTTCCTCTGAGACAGAGACATTGTAAGGAAGTTCATGTCCTCACTTCCTAGGCAATGGACACACTATTGTGTGGTAATCAAGAGGACTGAGAACCTTAAAACTCTTACTCTGACAGAGTTATATGGGATTCTTAGTGGATACCAGATGGAAATGAACTTACAAGGTTCATCTGGCAACTCTAACAATCAAATGGGTTCAGCCCTTCATGTGGTTGAAAGGGACAGCATAGAACCCCAACATCATCTTCTATGCTACCCTGACAACTCACAAAAGGGTCCTTTCATCACCTTCCCGGAGACACCAAGGGAGAACTTTACTCAAGGAAGCCCATTCCAAGAGACAAGTTCTTCTCAAGCCTTTGTGTTTGCAGATGAAAGCTGTGGAAATTATCTCTTCACTCTTGAAGATCTAGACTGTATCCATCCAGATGACCTGGAATACATGGAGATAGTTCAGCAGATGGCTCTTCTCACTCACAGAGCCAAGAAGTTCTACAAGAGGACA
>JACCIX010001075.1:0-167231 GCA_025506515.1 Flaveria trinervia | reverse complement strand
TATTAAGGCTTAGTGAAAAATGATATTATGGTCTAGTGGTATTGGTGTTGTTTTCCATAAAAGTGGTGTGAGATTATTTTACTAGTTTTTGCAAGTATTTGAGTGGAAGATCTTAAAAGAAGAAAGATAATTAAATTTATGGGGATGGTGATCGGAATGGGGATAGGTAAGCTACTTTAAATGCTCTTAATTTGCTTCAACTTTAATAAAACCGCATAACAAGCCATGATTAAGCCATGGTTAAAAAGCAATTGAATTTTCAAATCAACATAAAATTATTGATTGAAATCATTTTACACTCAATGAATCACAAACTTAAATACTGAAAGACTAGATTTAGCGGCATATATTTTCTGTATGATATAGCCAAGAGATCAAGCTCTCAGTCACTAATATAAAACAATGAAAATCAAGTTGTCTCTTAACTACTCAAAGAGCCTTTTATTAATGCAAGTACTTCTGAAGAAGATCTATGAATGTCTTTTCTCTTCCTAACCCTCTCAAACTTTTCATATTACGGATGCTCGTCGGGATATCTTTTAAGAAATAACAATCTGTTACGTCTAACATCTCTAAAGCCTCTAGTGTGCTAAGATCCTCAGGTAACTGCTGCAGATTCCAACAAGATCGAAGATTAAGCAATTTTAGACGTTTCACGTTCCAATTCCATTGATATTCTCACCATAGAACTACTGAGATCAAGGAATTTGAGCTTTGGGCATTCATTAGGCATGTAGAGTTCTTCAAAGTCATTGCATGCTCTAAGATATAGCATCTCGAGACTTGGAGTCAGCCCAAGGTTAAGATTATTCACCATAGAATGACTAAGGTTGAGGAATGTGAGCTTTGGACATCTAATAGGCATGTAGAGTTTTGCAAACTTATAACATTCTCTAAGATCCAAGCTCTCAAGATTTGGAGTGAGCTCAAGGTCAAGGTTACTCAACCTAGAACCATGGAGATCGATGAATCTGAGCGTTGGACATATACTAGGCATGTGGAGTTCTACAAACTCTTTACATCCTCCTAAATCTAACTTCTCAAGATGTGGCGTCAACCCAAGGTTAAGTTTAGTCAACTTAGAATCACCGAGGTTAAGAAATTTAAGGTTTGGAAGTTCAACAAGCAAGTCGAGGTCAACAAGCTCAATACATCCTTTAAGATTTAACGTCTCGAGATTTCGAGTCAGTGTAAGGTTGATGTCACTTAACTCGGTACCACCGAGTTTGAGGGATTTCAACCGGGGACATTCAATAGGCATGTGGAGTTTGACAAAGTCACTACATTCTCCAAGATCTAAAACCTCGATATTTGGAGTCATCCCAAGGTCGAATGTTCTCAACTTTGAAAAACTAAGGTCAAGGAATCTTAGCTTCTTAAGATCCTATTGTCAAAACACACAAAAAAAAATTATTATCAACGTAATTACAAAATATAACAATATAATGCATATCGAAACAACTGATAAACCATTATGCATGTTACCTTTCTTTCCCCTGCTTCCCATAGTTCAACGATATTGCTCCCAACCATTTCAAGGTTAACGAGATTATTTGCTCTAAATGTTTTAGGTAAAGAGCGAAAAGGGTATCGATACCAATATAGGGATCGTAACGCTTCTGGTAAGTATTGGCTAACTTCGTCAATTTCCCATTTTCTATATTCGTTATCCACGTAAAGAAATCTAAGTTCCCTCATGTTTCTAAGACCTTTCATAATCATTGGTGGATGAAGATCTGTATTCTTCAATTTTATACTTCTTGTTGCTTTTGTACCCTGTCAATTTATAAAAGTTCATATTATATTTTTGTCATAACAAATAAGAATGTTGTAGTTTCCAGCTTTCAAATAAACTAGAAACTTACCAATTCATTAACTAATATATCTTCAATTTCCTCTTTAATCCATAGTCGGCTATGCCTACCCGGCTCATCAGGATAGAGACGACAAACAATATCCCTGCCCATTTCTTCAATATGGTCATGGAAGCGTAAGCCGTCAATATCAGAAATAGTTATTAAAGATTTTTGCTCAAGAACTCTTAGACCAATTTTAGCTCTAAATCCACAGCTTTCAAGTAATCTGATTGCTTTGTCTTTCATTTCACCTTTTAGTATGCACACAACATCAAGAAATATTTCTTTCTCATCATTCTCTAGACCATTATAGCTTAGTTCCAATCTTTTCAAAGTTTTCTGTAATGGAATTGTTTCTAGTCTTTCAATGGCATCTACCCATTCATGCTCACTTCTACCACAAAGATGTGAACCCAAAACTTTGATTGTTAAGGAAGACCGGCGGCATAATTTACAACTTTTCTCGAAAGCTTTTGATATTCTTGATTTGGAATCTCTCCCCCAAATGCATACCTACTGAAAAGGGAAATTGCCTCATTGTGTGATAACAAATTGACATCATGAATACAGTTTCTATGCACTCTATGTGCTATCAACACTTGCTCGTCTCTTGTTGTGATGATGATTCTACTTCCTGGCTTAAACCAAGTAAGCTCTCCTACTAACGCCTCAAGCTGCTCTATATCATCCACATCATCTAGAACCACAAGAACCTTAAGACTACGCATAATCTTTTTCTTCATATTTTCCAACTCTTTAATATTTTTTTCCACAATGTTATGATCGTTTAACACATCTAAGAGGACCTTCTTCTGCAATTCCTTTAAACCAGAAGGAGAACCTTTTGAAATTTCTCTCACATTCTCAACAAAGCTTTTACCTTCAAACCAAATGGATATATGATTGAAAATAGCTCTCGCTAAAGTTGTCTTACCACCACCTCCTATCCCCTTGATCCCTATCATACGAACTTCATTAGAATCAATTTCTAAGATGAAATCACATTCTTTACTCTGGTCTCCATGCCTACTAACTTCCCATCGACGCTTGAATTAATGGAATATAGCTTTAGTGAAACGTCTTCAATAATTTTTTCAATGAATCTTGCTTCGTGTCTGTGTGTTAAAGAAGATTCAATTAATTCATCAATCAATCCGTATCTCACATGAAACATGAGATGAAATGGGTGTCCCTACTAAGCACAGGTTAGAAAGAAACGAGAATGAAGTATATAAGATAAAGGAATCACCCATTAAAACTGCTTTTCAACTCCATCCCAGCAAGTGCAGCTGCTTCTTTCAGAGCATTTCTCCATCTTGCAACATCATCTTCATTTTCCTGTTTGGCAAATTATACAAGATGTTACCAGATCTATTTGCAATATATATATTCAATGAAGAAGAAGATTCTCTGCAGCATGATGCTACATAGAAATTGTAGTTTGTAGAAAACAACATATATAGTTAGCAATGTAAGTTGTATAAGAACAGTGAACAAGTTGCATCTACTGAAACCAAAGTAAAGATTATGCTTAGAAGAAACAATATGCCTCAATTTGAATATGTAAAGTGTCTATCTTAGTTTCATACATAAAGTAATGAACTCATTTTGTGTCACTAACGAATTGTGCAAATCTAACATAACAACTCAATATGCATTGTGCATCAGGAGTAGGGCCTGCATGGAATGTTATGGTTAACATAATATACTTTTTCATCATCTAAAACTCCTTAAATATTAAATGGAATCACGTTAAAATAGTTAACTATGGCTAGAGATGCAGGTTTTTCAAATTTGCAATCTGATAAATGTGATAGACCTTTTGAGAAGGGGTCGTGGATTGTTTAATTCGCTTCGGGCACTCGAAATGATCGAGCCGTCCCTGCCAACTGCCCCTTACATGTTTTGCAAAGGCTTCTCCAACCGCCCCAGTTTGGTTACGAACTTCCGTGGGTTCCACATCATAGAAGATGGGGTAAGCAGTCTGTTCGCTCGTCTTCTGGCACTCCATAATCTTGACGAGCTCGTCTAAGCACCATGATGAAGACGCATAGTTCTTGGAGAAAACAATGACGTAAAATCTCGAGTCTTCAATGGATCTGAGGAGCTGATCACTGATCCTTTCTCCTTTCTTGATTCTTTCATCATCTTTATAAGCGATAATGCTTTTTTGCGTGAAAGCATGATAGAGATGATCAACGAAGGTCTTACGGGTGTCTTCACCCCTAAAACTCAAAAATACGTCATACTTGAAGCTGTTTTGATCTGATGAAGCAGAAGTAGATGCCATTGAATGTATGCTTGAAGTATCAAATGATCAAATGATCAAATGAAATGAAATCTTGAAGAGGTAAGTTCATATGAACAGATAAGAGTTTAGTTTTAAGACAATTGGCTGGGGACAAAAGATTCCTATTTGGCCAAAAGATAAAGGCATACCTAACCCTTCGTCTTGAAAATTATTAAAACCACGTGACGCGACCTTTAAGTTTACATCGGTATACAGATCATTAGATTATTTCACTAAAAATGAATCAAATTCAATAGTTTTTTAAATTAACAATGCTGGAAACTGGTGCAAGTTAGCTGCGAAATAAGAGAGATTTAAGTACTAATCGACCGTAAGTATTATTAGAGTTACATGCACAAACCCGGCAGGGCCGGCCCAATACTAAAAATGGCTCAAGCTAGGGTTTTGGGCCTCCCAAAATTATAGATCCTCCAATTTTAACCCAAACCCTTCAAGTCTCAAGCTCAAAAATCTATAACCCAAAATTCTAATTTGAAGACTGAAGTTCCTCTTCAACAATTCGGTTGTCAACTTCTCATTCCTCAGATCGACTCATCGACCCCCAACCGGCCAATCTCCAATCCGACTTTTCAGTTTGAATCTCGAGATCATCAAACGACACTTACTTATTGCTGAATTCTGATTTGGATTTGTCGAATTCTGTTTCTGAAATCTAAATTGATTAATGATTATTTGGTAAATTGTTTAGTTGATTCCTGAATTCTGATTTGGCTTAGTATAATTTCTGTTTTGGTTATTAGTTTCTGCTTTAGATTTGGTTATTAGTTTCTGAAATTTGAATGGTTATTTGGTGAATTGTTTAGTTGATTTTTGATTTGGCTTAGTTTAGTTTCTGATTTGGTTAAAAGTTTTTGTTTCTGATTGGTTATTAATTCTGTTTTAGATTAGTTTACACAATAACAAGGAATTGTAACTTGGTTTCTTAGAATTTAATCAAATAATCAATTTATAATAATGTCTAAACCGAATCCGTAAGTTTGGATGTGGTGCATCAAAAAGGGATAAAAAGGCCAAAAGAGAAGCTTTAAATGATACATTAAAAGGATCATTGTTATAATTGTAACCACCACAACGTCTAATCATAATGAAAACCTCGATAAAAACCTTGATAAATCTACATAGATTGATGAAAACTTTGAAAACTTTGATAAAAACCTTCCTAAACCAACAAATAATGATGAAAACATTGAAAAACTTGATGAAAACCTTGATGAAAACCTTGATAAACCAACAAACAATGATGAAAACATTGTAAAACTTGATGAAAACCTTGATAAACCAACGAATAATGATGAAAACATTGAAAAACTTGATGAAGATGAACCTATAAATAGTGATGAACATATAAATGAGAATCAATTAATCAAAGTAAAAAACATTTAAATTACATTGATCCCGGTAAATGGAATAATATCAATAACTATTTTAGAGATCTACTTATAGAAAAAGGTCCGATTAAAATTTATAATGATAAATTTCCAAAAGATGAATTTTCAAGAAGTTTTAATAATTAATTTTATATGCAAAAAATGCCTAATGGAGAAAAACATGAAAGAAAATAGTTTATATACTCTATAGAACTTGATAGAGCATTTTGTTTTTGTTGTAAATATTTAATGTACATCAATGTACAAGTAAGTTAGCAAACGAATGTAGTAACGATGGAGAAATTTTTATTCTAAACTAAAAGAACATGAAAGAAATAATATACATATTATGAATATGAGAACATAAATGGATCTAGAGATAAGATTGGCAAAAAAATAAGACAATTGATAAAAATATTCAAGATTAAATAAATAAAGATAATGAACATTGGAAAAAATGTACTAGAAATAATTATTGCCATTGTAAAGAAGCTTGGTAAGAAAAATGAATCATTTCGTGAGAGTAAAGAAAAACTTTTTGAAGAAAACAATGGTAACTTTTTAGGTGATATTGAGATGTGTAACACTCGGTATTTATTTATTTTGAAGCGGATGAAGGAAGAAAAAGAAATAAAGTTCAAAGTCGAGGGACCAAACTCGCCAACGAGAAAAAGTTGGATGAATGGGAGTATTAAGGGAGAGGGCAGCCCTTACCCTCTCCCCACACTCATATTTTCAGCCAAGAAGAGAGGAGAAGAGAGAAAAAGAAGAGAGGAGAAGAGAGAAAAAGAAGAGAAGGGTTGGTTCGGGTTGGTTCAAGAGAGCAAAATCGTCATGTAGCTAGTCAAATCGAAGCTCTTCTCTTTGTGGTCATTTGTGTGAGTTCTAGGACCCCTTCTTACACGTTTTTTGAATGATTTGGGGCTGGAACACATCTAAAAATCGGGTTTTTGGTGTGTGTGGGTGTTTAACCCGTTTGTGTATGTGTGTGTATGTGTATGATTCGTTTAGGTCTTGCATTTGAGCTTGTGTGTGCTTGAATGTTGTTGTGGTATGCATTTCTAAGGTTTAGGATGGTTGATTTGTGCTTAGAATGGGTTTAGATGAGCTTGGAGGTCGAAAATGTAAGATTGGGTTCGGGATGAACTGCATTCTGCATCAGCTAGAGCTATGCGACCGAGTGGAGGCCATACGGCCGAATGAGGTACGATTGAGGTTTATTCGCACGACTGAGGGTCAGGTCGCACGACTAAGGGTCCAGTCGCACGGCTGAGGGTAGTCGCACGACTGAGGGTAGTCGCACGACTGAGGGCCCATTCGCATGACTGATAGTCCAGTCGCATAAATGCTCATCCGCATTAGTTCCATCAGCATTAGGTCCATTCGCATGGGATTCATCCGCATGGAGTCCATTCGCAATAGTTTTTCGCATGATTGGATGTTCATTCGCATAGGTGTTCATTCGCCTGAGGTCCATTCGCATGATGTTCAGTCGCATGGCGGCCCATGCGACTGAAGGGTGTCCATACGCCCGAATAGGGCTGTTGCACCCGAGGAAAGTGTAGTTTAACTTCTGACTTTCAGAGAAAAGTGTAGACGTAAGCTTTGACGTGGAAGTTCGCGTAATTTCATATAAGATGACTGTTGAGGCCTAAAGTTTATGTTGGGCATGATGAGGATGTCGCATGTTTATGCATGATGTATGTTATGTATTATGAGGTTGCCCTCTATGATATGATGATTGTGTATGTTATTTCTTTGTTATGATGAATGTTTATCTTTCCTGTAACTTTACATTGAATGTTAATGAATGAAATGAAGTATGATGTAACATAAAGTGAAAGATAATGAAAGAGGAACATGATGTTGAATGCATGCATTAATGAATGAATGAATGTAAGAAAGGCCTACAAGCAAACGTATGGAGGTGCACACCCAATGTAGGTGTTAGCTCAACGGTGTGCGGGTTAGCTACCTCAAAGGATGCACACTGGGGTCCAATCTTTGTGATTGGCCATATGTATGGGATCCTTGCCGCTTGCCCTAGGTGCTGGTGTCAGCTTCGTGCATAATGTTCGGGGTCTATGAAAGACCTCAGGCCCAGTTACCAGCTTCGTGCATAATGTTCTGGGTATAGCATATGGCATTGATCCGGAATGAAAGAGAAAAGATAAGTGATGAATGTACTTGCCCTAGGTACTGGAGCCAGCTTCGTGCATAATGTTCGAGGTCTATGAAAGACCTCAGGCTTAGTTACCCGCTTCGTGCAAAATGTTCAGGGTAATGTACATGTCATCGAAAGTAATGAACGAACGAATAAAAGAATGGAAGTATGAACAAAAGAATGATGAAGATAATAATGATGTTATCTGTATGTACGTATGATGTATGATCATATGAAAGTAACGGTTTTAACGAAAGAAAAGTATGTTTTCTTATAAAACTAGAACTCACTCAGCAACGCTGACTTTTATGTGTATCCAGTTAGCAGATAATGATTGTTGAGGATGGCACGAGGCGGCTACTCAGCTCTTTGGGAAGGCATCCATTTATATAACGCTTTTTGTGATGTAATACAACAATGTATTTTGTAACCGATTAATGATGTATTAATTTGCAAAAGTTTTTATGATGAAATGAAATGCCATTTTTGAATGTTTCCGCTGCGAATGTTTATTTAAAATAACTGTAAATGTATGTTTTATGTGGAATTATTGACCAGCTGTAAGCATCTCGGGAACGGGGCCTTACAGTTGGTATCAAAGCCAAAGTTTAAGTGAGGTGGGTAAATTTCAAAATAAACCTTAACTTAACTAAGAATGGGACGGAAGGGAAGGGTGCCAGTCTGAGTAGCTGCGTGCCATCAGGTATTTTTTAATGTTAACCGGTATTATATGCGCATGTATGTGTTTATGTGATGTTTGTAGATTTAAATACTGATGTAGTCAGGATAGGTGATACTTGGGATATGAAGAGTAAAGTAAGTGGCTAATCACAACTGCCATTGTAATTAGGGACGACACATACTGAGTTTGTTCCCTTGAATGACTGTGTTGGTGTTTGAATCTTTCAGCGTGCGTGTGAATGGCTAGGGGTAGGTCTTCGAAGCTTCACATGGTGGAGGTCACGGTACTGAACCACGACCCAAGAGGGGAAGACCCAGAGTTAAAAGGTGGTTCCTGAAGAACTCAAGACCTCTCATCCAGAGGATGGTTATGAGAGCGCTAATTTGAGAGCCTCATTAAAGAGGCTGTTGTTGAGGAAGTCCACCAAGTCATGCAGACGATCCTACCGTCTGTAGTGACTGAAGTGATAAAGGCTCTAACGTGAAGGAGAAAGAAAAGAAGAAACAGGTCCTCAGGAGGACGGAAGCAATCGGAGCCTAAAATGGTTCTCTCTGATGATGATGATGAAGAAGAAGAGCCCGTGCAGGAGGTGGCACGAGGCTATAATTATGGGGCGTTTCAACGGTGTAAAGCCCCCTACTTTTGATGGAAACGACACTGCTGCTGCTGCTTACCAGTAGGTGAGGAGATGGAGGTTTTTCTAAATATCAGTGAGTGTCGGGAGGATTAGAAAGTAAAGTTTGTTGCCCACTCTTTTGTGGACTCAACTTTATGTTGGTGGGACAATATTGTCCAAGCTGGGGGCAGCCGGGCTATTGGGAGGATAGATGGTTGGAGCTGAAAAAGTTGGTGATTGAGGAGTTTTGTCCTCACCGGGAAATGGACAAAGTTGAGAGGGAGTTTCTGCAACTGTAGGCGGGAACGATGACACACACCACAGTACACCAACAAATTTAACGAGATGGCACGTCTGGTGCCGGATCAGGTGATGCCTCAGTCAGAAGATAAAAAGGTACATTCAGGTTTTGCCAGCAGACTTTCGCAGGCATATGATCGCTGCCCCACCGAGCACATTTAGGTCGGGGGTGGATTTGGCAGGGCGATTATATGATGAGAGGGCCGTGGCGGTGGTGGCTGAAGGTGGCAGGAAGAGTGGTGATTAAAACTAGAATGGGAAGAGGTTGGTCGGGGTGATGCCTCGACAGGTAAAAAGAAGGCACATGTGGATGACCACCGTGTGGTCACATCAGATACGGGTATGAAGAAGTGTTGCAAATGTGGGAAGGAGCACAGTGGCGAGTGTAGGTGGGGGTCAAATGTTTGTTTCAAGTGTGGGAAGCCTGTTTGCATGGCTAGAGAGTGCAGGGGTGTGAGGTGTTTCAACTGTGGGGAAAGTGGTCATATGAGTAAGAATTGTAAGAAGCCGAGGGCTGAGAGTTCTGTGGTGAAGAAGACAGGAAATGAAGGACCAAGGGTGAGCGCCAGGGCATTCACCATGACACAGGAGGAAGCTAGGACGGACCCTGATGTTGTGTCCGGTACATTTGTAGTGAACCAAACTTTAGCTTCTGCGTTATTTGATTCGGGTGCCGGTAAAAGTTTTTTTCTGCTGCTTTCTGTGCTAAGCTGCCTGTTAGTAGTAGATTTGTTGATGCGCCCTTTGACATAGAAACTGCCATAGGTAAGTTACCAGGATTTCGAGGTGTTAGAGGACTGTGATGTGGAACTAGAAGGTCATAGATTTCCTGTGAGACCGTAATGATGACCTTAGGTGGTTTTGACTTGGTTTTTGGGATGGATTGGTTGGCGGACTTCAAGGCGAACATTGTGTGTCGCAAGAAGATGATTTGTTTGACAGCACCTGACGGGAGTTCGGTAATGGTTTATGGGGATCAGGTCACGACGATCCCAAAAGTAATCTCAATGGCGGTGGCGGGAAAGTGTATGAGGCGGATGTAGCGCCTACTTGGCTTATGTAAAGGATGTGGCTACGCCAACACCACAACTATCTGATTTACCGTTTTGTGTGACTTCCAGATGTGTTCCAAGAAGATTTATCAAGAGTGCCACCGGACAGAGAGATTGAGTTTCAGATTGACCTGATACCGGGTGCCCAACTGTTGCCAAGGCACCGTATCGGCTGGCTCCGACAAAGATGAAGGAGTTGATGGAGCAGTTGCAAGAGCTGCTTGATAAGGGGTTCATTAGACTGAGTATCTCTCCTTGGGGTGCTCCGGTCCTGTTTGTGAAGAAAAAGGACGGTAGTATGAGGATGTGTATTGACTACCATGAGCTGAACAAGTTGATAATGAAGAACCGATACCCTTACCGAGAATAGATGATTTGTTTGATCTTCTTCAAGGTGCCAGTTGGTTTTCAAGGATAGACCTTCGATCTGGTTACCATCGGTTGAAAGTGAAGGAGCAGGATATCCCTGAAACAGCTTTCCGCACGCGTTACGGTCACTATGTTCCTCGTTATGTCTTTTGGTTTGACTAATGCGCCAGCTGCTTTTATGGACTGATGAACCGTGTATGTCGGTCGGTGTTGGATGAATCAGTGATTGTGTTTATTGATGATATCCTGATTTATTCGAAGAGCGAGATAGAGATGCCGGTCACATTCGGGAGGTTTTGGAGACGTTGAGGAAGGAGAATTTGTATGTTAAATTCTCCAAATGCACGTTCTGGTTGCGCGAAGTATAATTCTTTGGGTCATGTGGTGAATCCTGATGGGATTGATGGTGGATCCGGCAAAGGTGGAGACAGTGACGCAATGGATGTCTCCTAAGACGCCATCCGAGATTCGTAGTTTTTTGGGTTTTGGCGGGCTATTACAAAAGATTCATTCAGACTTCTCTAAGATTGCTTCTCCACTAACCAAGTTGACCCAGAAAGATATGAAGTTTGTAAGGTGTCAAGCTCAGGAGAAGGCATTCGAAGAATTGAAGACGAGATTGACTCAAGCTCCTGTTCTGTCATTACCCGATGGAAGTGAAGATCTGGTGGTTTATTCCGATGCTTCCTACTCGGGGTTGGGGTGTGTGTTAATGCAGAGAGGGAAAGTTATAGCCTATGCATCCCGACAGTTGAAGGTTCATGAGGTCAACTGTGTCACACCCTCAAAACTCCACGTGCGGAGTTTTACCGCGAGGCGTGTGAACAAACCAGGATCACAGTCCATAGTTACTCAGAACGACTCTATATGCCACATTTACTAGAAAACCAATCAAAGATCAAATTTTAAAATCCTGCGGAAGCATTTTGTAAGTAAAAATCCAAGTACATAAATGCATAATATGGCAAAACACGCGCCAACCCCAATGATTAAACATTAATAAATAAAAACCAATAGAGATGTCTCTAAAAATAGGGTCTTAGAATGCATGATGAACCCGTGCAGTGCTCCTAGTGGCAAGCGAGGTTAACGACCTGAGAATAGCATACTAAAATGTCAACACAACGGTTAGTGAGTACAAAAGTTAGCATTCAAATATAAACAATTTAACAGTTGTGATATATAATAGTGTTTTGTAACAGATAGCTAGTCTATTAACAATAAATATTAATTCATAGTGATTTCGCAATTGAAGCTGACTATGATAAGTTGTTGCCTCCTGTCACGACTTACCAGGTCGTGACAATGTTCATTAGAACATATTGCACCCGATTGACCTTGAGTCACGTAGGTGGGGCTCGTCAGACCCAGTAGTACTACCCAAGTTTCCCCGTTATTCAATATTAACAATGTGAAAGTGTGAGGACTTTTCCAAGGTAAACATCACTATATTAATATTATACACAACTTAAATATATATTATATATATATATATATATATATATATATATAATATATATATAAAGCGTTTTTTAATTACCAGTATACTTCTCCCCCAAAAGAGGTTAAGTAAAAAGTGGGGCATGAACTCACCAGATATGCGTAACAACTACTTAGGATTTACTGGAGAAAGAATGGACAGACAACCTTCAAAGGTTACCTAGATCATGTAAGTACATAAGTATGTGTACACAGAACATGTGGAACCCTAAGCACACACAACCAAAGATTCAAGGTTTCATAAAATAGACACGTTTGACTCAGTTGACCCGTTTGACCCGTTGGTGACATCATGAGTTATAATTCAATTAAGCAAACGTGAACATATAACATACATGGTTGACATTCAAATGGATCACAAGAGGTGCTACTACACTACCCAATGCATAACTTAGATCATTATAAATATCATACAAGTCATCAAAGTCCATACATCACACATGATCATCCAAGCATTCTATACAACTAAATTAACATATTCTATTCATTAGAAATCATCCATGAACATACTAACATGCTCCTAATATCCCAAACATGCTCAAACTATCATCTTTCAAACTTTGTGCAAATAAAGTTTCCCTTTGGGGGAAGCACATCCCAAATCTATCAAACACCCAATGTATTCATTAATTCATTAATAATACACCAATTCAAGTTCATATCAACATCTAAGCATAATCAACAACATCCAAACATCATAATTCACTAACCTTCATGATCAAAGTTTCTACTTTTGGAAATCTATGAACTACACATTCATTCCTAGTTTTCTAGCATCCATATCATCAATCTATCATACATACATCATCATAAACCCTTCAACAACATCAATTCATCATCAAATCATCATATCATGAAAAATAAAGTTACTATTCTTAGTAACCTTTGAACACACCTACAATTCATCAATTTCTTGCAAGATCAATGTAATATAGCATTCATACAACCTAACTAACATCATATAATCATCATACAATCATCAATTTCATATAATCCACATCAATTTTCGAATTAGGGTTTATCTTGAATCCAAGTTCATGAACAATTCATCAAAAACATACCATTCTTGCATAATCGATGTTAAACAACATGTATACTATCTAACTAACATACTAGCATCATCAAACAACAACAACTTCAACATTTTTGAACCCAAAACCGAATTAGGGTTCAGCCCTATAAAAAACTCATAAAACTTGTAAAATTCTAACATTTTCACGTGTAGAATCAAGAATTTGGACTTGCTAGCACTATAGAACCCTTGGAACTTGATCAAAACCGATTGTTCTTGATGTTTCTTGGCCAAAATCGTAAAGAGAGGGTGTGGGGTGATGGTTGCGGGCCGAATGAAGGGTTTGGGGGGTTTAGGGTTGGGTAATTTTGGTAAGTTTTAGTTTTAGGTAATTACACTTAACCCCCTTTATTATATTAAATAAAACTATTCTTTTAAACACTTTTTAAAAGGTTTTAATATAATAATACCAACATTATTATCACAATAATAATTTACATTATTTCTTTTCCACTAGTCACAAGATAGACAATTTAAATATACGCGTTTTCATGTTACGCGATAAAATTCACCGTTAACATTTAAATCGCGTAAACACATAAGCATAACACAATAATCATCTAATCAATTAGATTATCATTAATGTAACATTATTAATTCTTATTAGGTCACCAATGTTAAACACAACTAGTGTGTGCTCATGACACGTGTATGCAAGACGTAACGACACTAACGGAGTTTGGTAACGTAAAATTACCGGATGTCACATTATTCCCATGTTGAATGAATTTTCGTCCTGAAAATTGTGTTACATGGTGAGTGTTCCATCACTGGTCTACTGCATTAGCACACAGAAATCAAGATCAAGTGATTTTTGATGAGCTGTCACATCATCCCCATGTTGAAAGAAATTTCGTCCCGAAATTTAAATCAATACCTTCGTCTGCTGGCATCGTCTTTTCGAATAGTTGAGGGTACTTAAGCTTCATTTGATCTTCCCGTTCCCACATGAATTCCGTCCACGTCGCGAATTCCAACGGATTTTGACTATGGGTATCTTGCTTTGCTTAAGTGTTTTCACCTCACGGTCATCACCTCGACTGGTTCTTCAATAAAGCGTAATTGCTCATCCACTTGAACTTCTTCTAGCGGTACAACCATTGTTTCATTAGTTAGATACTTCTTTAGGTTCGACACATGAAATACATCGTGGATTCCACTTAGCGAATCAGTTAGGGCTAGTCGATAGGCCACTCGACCTATTCTTTCCACTATTTCAAATGGTCCAACGTACCTCGGATTTAGCTTTCCTCGCTTGCCAAACCGAACTACGCCTTTCCATGGTGAGACCATCAATAAAACTTTGTCACCAACCTGAAACTCTAAAGGTTTCCGTTTCCTATCAGCATAACTCTTCTATTTATCTCGTGCTGCAGCCATACGGTTTTGTATCTGCACAATCTTCTCGGTTGTCTTATGAATTAACTTGGGACCCGTCAGTTGACTATCACCAACTTCTGCCAGCAAACTGGTGATCTACATTTTCTCCTATACAACGCCTCAAAAGATGATGCTTGTATGCTAGTATGATAACTGTTGTTATAAGAAAACTCCACCAATGGCAGGTGAATTTCCCAGTTGTTCCTGAAGTCAATCACACAAGCACGTAGCATATCCTCCAACGTCTGTATGGTATGCTCACTCTATCCATCCATCTGGTGTGATAAGCAGTACTCATATCCAACCGTGTACCTAAAGATTTCTGTAGTGATTGCCAGAAATGTGACGTGAAGTGAGCGTCACGGTCAGAAGTAATTGAGATCGGTACACCATGTCTCGAAACGATCTCTTTAAGGTACAGTCGAGTTAATTTCTCCATCTTGTAAGTTTCCTTAATTGTAAGGAAATGAGCAGACTTTGTCAATCGATCTACGATAACCATATAGTGTCACAACCAGTATTAGTCTGGGGTAACTTGGTAATAAATCCATGGAGATTTGTTCCCATTTCCACAATGGTATCTCGGGTTATTGCAACAGTCCGGATGGTTTTTGGTATTCCACCTTTACTTTCGAGCAGGTCAAACACTTGCTCACTTACGTAGCTACATCCGCCTTCATGTTACCAGTAGTGCGCCTTTAGGTCATGCTACATCTTGTTGGATCCAAGATGTATAGAATACTTAGATTTGTGTGCCTCACTCATAACTAAATCCCTTAGATTTCCATAGACAGGCACCCAAAGTCTATCCATGAAGTATCGAATTCCATCCTCCATCACAATTAGTTGTTTATCCATTCCCCTTAATGACTTAGAACCAACATTTTCTGCTTTTAAAGCTTCTATCTATGCCTCTTTAACTTGTTCGGGCAGTTGGTACTGATAGTAAGCTGTAAAGCTCGCACCCGTCTGGGTTTAGCTGTTTCCTTCCAGCTTAAGGCATCGGCAACCACGTTAGCCTTTCCTGAATGATACTTGATAGCACAATCATAGTAGTCTAGTAGCTCCACCCAATGTCGTTGCCTCATATTCAACTCCTTTTGCTCGAGGATTTTGAAGACTCTTGTGATCGGTGTAGATAGTGCTCTTGGTACCGTACAAGTAATGTCTCCAAATCTTTAAGGCAAAACCACTGCACCCAATTCTAAGTCATCGGTGGTATAGTTCTTCTCGTGAACCTTTAGTTGTCTCGAGGCGTAGGATATCACCTTTTCTCGTTGCATCAAGACACAACCCAATCCTTGAATGGATGCATCATAATACACCACGAAATCATTCGTTCCCTCTGGCAGTGCCAATATCAGTGCACTACAGAGTTTCTGTTTTAACAATTGAAAAGCCGATTCTTGACTCTCACTCCATTTGTATGTCGTTCCTTTGTGAGTCAAGGCTGTGAGAGGTTGTTCGATCTTAGAGAATCCCTCTATGAATCGTCGGTAATATCCTGCTAATCCCAGAAATTGCCTTATCTTGCTCGGCGTTTTGGGTATAGTCCAATTCTTTATCGCCTCAATCTTGGCAGGATCAACATGTATTCCCTTCTCATTACAATATGACCTAGAAATTGCACTTCTCATATCCAAAAGTAACACTTAGAGAATTTGGCATACAACTACTAATTCTTCAATAGTTCTAAGATCATTCGTAAGTGCTCTTCATGATCCTCCTTGGTCCTAGAATATATCAGTATATCATCGATAAACACAATGACGAACTGATCGAGATAGGGTTTTGCACACACGGTTCATGAGGTCCATGAACACAGAAGGTGCATTAGTCAACCTAAAAGGCATGACCAAGAACTCATAATGACCATAACGAGTACAAAATGTAGTTTTGGGAATGTCTTCTTCTCGGACTCTAATTTGATGATAACCGGATCTCAAGTCAATCTTTGAATAATAGCTTGATCCCTAAAGCTGATCAAACAAGTCGTCGATACGAGGTAAAGGTATCAGTTCTTTACTGTTACTTTGTTTAACTCCTTATAATCGATGCACATCCGGAATGTGCCATCCTTCTTCTTAACAAAAAGGACAGGGGCTCCCAAAGGTGATGTGCTAGGTCGAATAAAGCCCTTAACTAAAAGCTCCTTAAGTTGTGATGAAAACTCTTGTAGTTCGTTCGGTGCTAATCGATAAGGTGCCCTGGCAATCGGGGCTGCGCCGGGAGTCAACTTGATTTGAAATTCCACTTGGCGGTGAGGTGGTAATCCAGAAAGATCCTCTGGAAACACCTCTGTAAAGTCACACACTATGGGAATGTCCTCCATTCTCCTTTCTTCCGCTTGCTTATCGATGACGATGCTAGAATAGCCAAATGACCTTTTCGCAACAACTTTTAGGCTTTCATGTATGACATGATTGTCACACCCTCAAATTCCACTTGCGGAGTTTTACCGCGAGGCGTGTGAACAAACCAGGATCACAGTCAGTAGTTACTCAGAACGACTCTAAATGCCATAGTTTAAACAAAATCAACCAAATACAAACTTTAAACAATGCGGAAGCGTTTTGAAACAACCAAGTCAATAAAGTATAACTATGGCAAAACAAGTGCCAACCAAAAGAGTAAACCGTAATTGCTAAAATGTTAAATTGTCTTGAAGCATCGTGTCTTAAAATGCAATGACCCGTGCAGTGTTCCTATGGCAAGCAAGCTAAGACCTAGAAAAGCATACTAAAACGTCAACACATAGGTTGGTGAGTTCAAGAGTTTGAGTTCAATAACATGTAAACAGTTGGTTATATACGCAGTGTATGGGTATAGATAGCTAGTCTATTTATCAACTTAATATTAATACATAGTGATTTTGCAATTGAAGCTGACTGTGATAGTTGTGCCTCCTGTCCGACTTACCATGTCGTGACTGTTGGGATTCAACATGTTTATCAAAGTTCATATCATCCTCATTTATATGAAAAACGCAGCGGAATATAGTTTTAAAACATGTTAATTTGTTGGTTATTAAACCCATTTTAATAAGCAAACCCCAAAGCCATGGATCAATATACGAAATACATACAAAGAGAAAAACATAAGATGTAAAGAACACAACCTTTGGAGCAGATTAAAGACGAAAAACTAGAGGAGAAAGAAGATGAAATCGTGGCTATAACTTCAAAAAGGAAGTCCTCAAGAGGTGATACCCCAAGCTTGCACCAAACACCTTTGATTGCTAGGCTTCTTGACACAAATTTCAGCTACAAAACCCTCTTTTGTGAGCTGAAAATTCTGCTCAAAAGTTCCTCCAAACCGTGAGAGAAAGAGAGAATAGAGAGAGAGCTTTTGTGTGTGTGTTTTTCTTGGATGTGATTGAAAATGAATGTGTGTTCAAGTGTCCAAGACTTGCATGTCTTGGAACTAAAAATGGGACATCCAAGAAACAAAAGGGGCGGCCGAAATTGGTCCCCTTATGTTTCCCTCCAATTCAAAACATTTATAAAATATAAAATCACATCCTATGTTTTTATAAAATTAAAACCATTTTAATTTTATATTACTAACACACACTATTATTTGCCATTGCTTAACCATATTAAATAATGTACAAATAATCTTCTATGAACAAATCATTATCTATATAATGATGTTCATCTACAAAAGCAATAATTTAGAAAATCCAATTTTCTAAATTGGTGTCATTATTTATTTGTGTGATCTTATCAACAAATAAATTACCTTTTGGTGTTTGTATGGCTTGTTATTGGGTATGACCCGACTTGGATCATATTACACTAGCCACATCAATTTAATATGAATCTTGGGCAGATCAATACTTTCAATCTCCCACTTGCACAAGATTTATAGAAGATTGATGCAAGCAGCAAATAACGCCTAGCAACGGTTTGCTACCCCTAATGTATATGACTAAGTGCCATTCAATAACATTATTCTTTTCAAGTACCTTACTTGAATATGTTTTAGGTGAATTAATCATCTATCCTTTTGTTGCAGATGTCATGTTAAATCCAAGAGACACAGAATTGTCATTCTCTGATGATTTAACTTTAGCAGGCCTTAGACATCTAACTCTCAACGAATAAGAGGAACAAATTCCATCTCGATTACATACGTCTCTCACAATCACCTCATGTTATACCTGAACTCAACCTTATGTACTGCCTTTTCAGAACAGCTAAGAACTAAGTCAAAGTACAATACTTGGTGAATATCAAGACCCAATATGTATCTCAGGTCTGAGGATACAATGATATTCGCCTTTACTCAAAATCTCTTATGACAAATCAGCAAGATTCCATGCAGAAATAATTGAGAGCGGGTCAGTCCAATATCTATATCCCATAGATATCAATGAACCTTGGTAGCAACCTCTTGCTGTATATTCATACCATATGAATATTAACCAATCCAAGTTCATTATAGTCTTATATTTATAGTTGTTCCCACAAGTATAATCGACTGCGGACGTTTAGAATAACTTATTTATTCATGGATTTAAACATGCGAAAATAGAAGAACAAATGAAATTATAACTATATAATTATTCAAATAACATTAGTTCCAATATCTATATGCAAAATACAACATCAAACCCAGTCACTTGAATATCTAAGTCCCATGGCACAAACATGACCCTCATGCTTTGCCTTTTCAAGGAGCTTTGTGAGTGGATCCGCAACATTTTTATCAGTGTGAACTTTGCGAATACATATCTTTCCCTTTTCAACTTCATCCCTTATGTAGTTGAATCTCCGTTCAATGTGCCGAGTCTTTTGATGAGCACGAGGTTCCTTGATTTGAGCAATCGCACCCTCGTTGTCACAAAAGATCTCTAGGGGATCCTGAATGGAAGGGACTACCCCTAGATCGGCTATGAATTTCTTCAGCCATGCAGCTTCCTGCGCTGCCATTGAAGCGGCGACGTATTCTGACTCTGTAGTGGACAACGCTACGACTTCTTGTTTTGAGCTTTTCCAAGAAATAGCTCCCCCATTCAGAATAAAGATGTACCCCGATTGAGATCGTGAATCATCTCGATCGGTTTGGAAACTCGCATCCGTGTAACCTCTTACAACGAGTTCCTCTTCACCAGATCCGTAGATCAAGAACATGTCCTTAGTCCTCCTTAGGTACTTCAGAATGTTTTTGACAGCCATCCAATGACTATCACCAGGATTTTGCTGGTATCTACTTGTCATGCTTAAAGCGCATGACACGTCTGGTCTAGTGCATATCATTGCATACATGATGGATCCTATAGCAGATGCATATGGGATCGCCTTCATCCTAGTTTGCTCCTCCTTGGAGCTTGGACATTGAGTCGTACTCAATATTGTCCCTCTTTGAATAGGTACGGTACCTTTCTTAGAGTTTTCCATCTTGAACCTTTTCAAGATTTTGTCAATGTATGCACTTTGATTCAAACCAATTAGCCGTTTTGATCTATCCCTATAGATCTTTATTCCAGAATATAGGCAGCTTCACCAAGATCCTTGATGGAAAAACAACTTCCAAGCCAGGTTTTTACACCTTCCATGGTTGGAATGTCGTTTCCAAATAGTAGTATGTCATCAACATACAATACTAGAAAGGTTATTGTGCTCCCACTAGCCTTTTTATACACACAAGCCTCGTCAGCGTTTTTGATGAAGCCAAATTTCTTTACTTCATCATCAAAACGGTGATTCCAACTTCTCGATGCTTGTTTCAATCCATAGATTGATTTCTTTAACTTGCATACTTTGTTAGGATGTTTTGGATCGACAAAACTTCAGGCTGAACCATATAGACATCTTCCTCAAGATATCCATTTAGGAATGCGGTTTTGACATCCATTTGCCAAATCTCATAATCATAATGAGCTGCTATGGCAAATAATATCCTTATAGACTTAAGCATTGCAACAGGTGAGAAGGTTTCATCATAATCAACCCCTTGAGTTTGAGTGAAACCTTTTGCTACAAGTCTAGCTTTGTACGTATCCAAGTTTCCATGCATATCGGTTTTCTTTTGAAAACCCACTTACTTCCAACTATTTTGGAATTAAGAGGTGGCACAACAAGTTCCCAAACTTGATTGTCATACATGGATTGCATCTCCACGTTCATGGCCTCAAGCCATTTATCACAATCCAAATTGGATATTGCATCATGATATGTGGTTGGTTCATCTGAATCGACCACATAGCATCCATCCATGAAAAATCCGTATCTGTCAGGTGGATTACTAGTTCTACCACTTCTGCGAACGTTTTGTGTGTATCGATCAACCGCTTGATCATCCTCAACATCCTCATGTTGAGTCCTAGTTTCAACCAAACGTGTATCGGGCTGTGGTTCTTGCAGGTTTTGATCCTCTTCAAGATCCACTGTCTACTGCTAGCTCCTTCCATAAGGAACTTGGCTTCTAAGAACTCACCCTTTCTGGCAACAAATACCTTTTGTTCCAGTGGATTATAGAAATAATATCCCATAGAATCTCTAGGATATCCAACAAAAATACACTTGGTGGATCGGACATCTAATTTGTTTGGGGTGAGTGTCTTAACATAAGCCTCACAACCCCAGACCCTTAAGTACGATAAGGATGGAACTCTTCCATGCCATATCTCAAAAGGTGTCTTTTCCACCTTTTTGGTTGGAGCCATATTCAGAATACGGGCTGCGGAGAGCAAAGCGAAACCCCAAAATGATAGAGGTAATGTGCTTCTAGCCATCATAGATCGAACCATATCCAATAAGGTTCGATTCCTCCTCTCAGACACACCATTATGTTGTGGTGTTCCAGGTGGAGTGAGTTGTGAGACAATCCCACAACTCCTAAGATGATCTTGAAAAACATCACTTAGGTATTCGCCACCTCTATCGGTGCGGAGAATTTTAATTGACCTGTTGAGTTGATTTTCTACTTCATTTTTGAAGATTTTGAACATTTCAAAAGCTTCATCTTTGTGCCTTAATAAGTACACATACCCATAGCGACTGTAATCGTCGGTAAAGGTAATGAAGTATCTTTCACCATTCCTAGCCACTGGCTTAAAGGGACCACATACATCCGAATGTATGATACTTAATAAATCTTTTGCCCTTTCATTAGTTCCACTAAAGGGTGCCTTAGTCAATTTACCTTGTAAACAAGATTCACATACATCAAATGAATCACATTCATTTGTTTTTAAAAGACCATTCTTTTGAAGTGTTTGTATACGTTTCTTGTTTATATGACCAAGACGACAATGCCAAAGGTAGGTATCACTCAAATCTTGTTTGAGTCTTTTGGTGGTTGCTTGGTATATTGAGCTATCATGTGTCGTGTTTTCATGAACCAATTCATAAATACCATTACAAGGTATAGCCTTAAAATAGAATACATGATTTAAAGAAACATGAATATCATTGTCAACAAACTTGAAATCATAATCATATTGTCTTAAACGGGAAACAGAAATTATGTTCCTAGTCAAACTAGGAGCATATAATACATTATATAAAATAACTTCCAAACCACTTGGAAGCTTCAAAATGTAGTCTCCTTGGGCTTCCACGTGAACCTTTGCACCATTGCCCATGAAGAGACTTATTTCCCCTTTTGCATAATGTTCATTTCTTTTGAACCCCTGCAACAAATTGCAAATGTGAGTTCCACATCCGGTATCTAATACCCATGTGTTAGAAGAAATAACATTTAGCTCAACATGTATCATATAAATTATACCTGAGGTTTGCCCCGCATCCCTCTTCTCTCTCAACTCTTTGAGATAGACTGGACAATTTCTCATCCAATGTCCTATCTCACCACACTTGAAGCATGGGTCGTTTGCAGCAACTTTTTGCTTCTTCTCCTTGGGCTTCGGAGGTTCCGCCCTAAAAACCATCTTCCCCTTCCCTTTAACGTGCCCCTTTCCTTTGGCAACATTTGCCTTAGGAGGGGGTAGAGACCTTTTCTTCTCCCACCTTCATTAATGGTGAGAACGGGTAAAACCCTTTTACCCATTCCCGCCTCAGCTGATTTGAGCATCGAATGAAGTTCATTTATGCTCTTGTCCCATCCGTTCATGTTGTAATTCATGACGAATGCTTCAAACCTTTTAGTTAGGCCATTAAGGATCAAATCCGTGGCCAATTCTTTTGAGACAGGACAATTTAGCCTTTGAAGGCGGTCGATGTGGCTTTTCATCTTAAGAACATAAGATGAAACTGATTGGGTTTCCTCCATCCGACATGCATGAAGCGCTCGAACCGTTTCAAAGCGCTCCACTCTAGCTTGTTGCTGGAACGTTTCCCGCAACTGAGTGATCATGTCATAGGCTCCATGGAGCTCATACTCCTTTTGGAGTTCAGGTGTCATACTTGCCAACATAAGGCAAGAGACTTGGACGGAGTCCTCTACATACTTTACCCAATTATTATAGGCCTCCACATCCTCCTCGCTAGGTTCATCAGGGATGGGATCGTCAAGAATGTAGGCCCGCTTTTCTTGCTTGAGAACAATTCTCAAGTTGCGGTACCAATCCATGAAGTTGTTTGGTGTTAGACGATCCCTTTGAAGGATCGCCCTAAGAGATTGGTTGTTTTGGTTTGGTACATCGTTATTAGCGTTGGTGTGGTCGGCCATCTACAAGATTTTACAAAGTTCCATTTTAGTAATCGTTGATATAATCATATATTATTTATTAACACCCTTTATGTCTCATAGACTTATTAAAATAATATTTTAGAATCCAACGTTATATTAAATATTGGTTAGGTGACCTTTATCCCATTATTTAAATAAACAAGGTAGTCATAAATGACAATTGCAACCTATTGCAACTTCTAGTGGTATGGGATCGTTTGAACATCTTTTGTTTATAACGGCATGTTTACCCCATCAACACCCTTTATAAAACACATTTTAGGTGATCCATTCAATATATTTTATAAATCAAGTCGTCCTACTTACACACACGTGTGAGTTTACAACATGAGTGGTTAGGTGACCTTTATCCCACAAACATGGTATTCTCACCTCAAGTCACAAGTTCCCTCAAAGTGGTTAGGTGACCTTTATCCCACTAAGAGTTTGCAAGTAACCTAAGTGTTGTGTAAAAGGATGGTGCTTAACTTGTTTTCAAAAGGGATTTAAAATGATACAATTCTTGTTTTGAAAAGTCTATGTAACATATGATTGTATGCATTCAACCATATGGTATTCAATCGATTCTTTTTAAATAAAACTCATTTTATTTTACAAACCATTAATTCCTTTTATAGAACCATTCTATTTTGCTTAATGATTTGAGAACCAATTTTCTTGTTTATAGTTTGTATTAGAAGACGGTTTGTAAATCACATCCAAATAATCAAAACAAACATCATCATATGCAATCAACCAAACAAAAACAAAGCATCCATATATGCATAACAAAGCATACTAAGTTGAGCACACTTGTTTAGCCAAAACAAGTGTGTCAAATGGTCTTGTCCTAAGGGTTAAGAATCATGATACATGGTTGATCAAAGGGACTCCCACTTGAATCCACATCTTCAAGCATCCTCTTTGTTTTATCTTTTCTTCAAGTCTTGATCTTGAGCATCCTTTACAAAATTATGTATCCTAATACATGTTTCTAGTAAAGAAAAACTCCTAATCTATTTATTACAAATCATATGAATGAATAGATTACAATACAAAACTTGAAACCCAAAATAAAACATTACATGCCCAAATGAATATAACTAAACAACCAATCAAACAAACCAAAAGGTCAAGGCTTTGTTATGCATAACCAAAACAACATATCAAAAACCTATGTTACGAAATGGGGCAGCCCCTTTTAACCCATGTTCTTGGCCAACATAAACCAAGAACAAATGGGTTAAGTCCATACAAACAACATCTTATGACTAGATTTTTAAAGATCCTTTCATGCATAAAGTAGTATCTTAAGAAATCAAAAGGGGTTTAAACAAAACAGCCCACAAACATACGGGTATGAGGTGTCAAACACCATAAAACCCGAGAACAAGCAAGATAAAACATGTATGCTTTCGTATATGTGGCTCTTGATGCCATTGTTGGGATTCAACATGTTTATCAAAGTTCATATCATCCTCATTATATGAAAAACGCAGCGGAATATAGTTTTAAAACATGTAATTTGTTGGTTATTAAACCCATTTTAATAAGCAAACCCCAAAGCCATGGATCAATATACGAAATACATACAAAGAGAAAAACATAAGATGTAAAGAACACAACCTTTGGAGCAGATTAAAGACGAAAAACTAGAGGAAAAGAAGATGAAATCGTGGCTATAACTTCAAAAAGGAAGTCCTCAAGAGGTGATACCCCAAGCTTGCACCAAACACCTTTGATTGCTAGGCTTCTTGACACAAATTTCAGCTACAAAACCCTCTTTTGTGAGCTGAAAATTCTGCTCAAAAGTTCTCCAAACCGTGAGAGAAAGAGAGAATAGAGAGAGAGCTTTTGTGTTGTGTTTTTCTTGGATGTGATTGAAAATGAATGTGTGTTCAAGTGTCCAAGACTTGCATGTCTTGGAACTAAAAATGGGACATCCAAGAAACAAAAGGGGCGGCCGAAATTGGTCCCCTTATGTTTCCCTCCCATTCAAAACATTTATAAAATATAAAATCACATCCTATGTTTTTATAAAATTAAAACCATTTTAATTTTATATTACTAACACACACTATTATTTGCCATTGCTTAACCATATTAAATAATGTAAAATAATCTTCTATGAACAAATCATTATCTATATAATGATGTTCATCTACAAAAGCAATAATTTAGAAAATCCAATTTTCTAAATTGGTGTCATTATTTATTTGTGTGATCTTATCAACAAATAAATTACCTTTTGGTGTTTGTATGGCTTGTTATTGGGTATGACCCGACTTGGATCATATTACACTAGCCACATCAATTTAATATGAATCTGGGCAGATCAATACTTTCAGTGACAATGTTCAATAGGACAAATTGCACCCGGTTGACCTCGAGTCACACAGGTGGGGCTCGTCAGACCCAGTAGTACTACCCAAGTTTCCCCGCTATTAAATATTAACAATTCAAAAGTGTGAGGACTTTTCCCATGGTAAACAGCACTATATTAATATATACACAACTTAAATAATAAAAGCGTTCGTATAAATACAGTATGCTATCTCCCCCAAAAGCGATTAGATAAAGAGTGGGGCATGAACTCACCTGATGTATGCAAAGAGTATTAGGGTTTATTTGAGAAACAAGAGGATAGCCAACCTTCAAAGGTTACCTAGATCATGTGAGTACATAAGTACGTGAAAATAAAAGACATGTGAAACCCTAATCATACCAAAACCAAAGACCCAAGCTTCCAGAAAAATAGACCGTTTGACCTAGTTGACCGTTTGACCCGTTGATGACATTATGAGGTATAATTCAAATAAAGCCAATGAGCACATACAACATACATGATTAACATTCAAATAGTATCATATGTATGCTATATCAACCAGGTGTATCACTTAGATCATCATACAATCAAGTACTATACAAGTCATGCGAATCTAGAACATTAACATATCCATTAGTTATAATACGACTAACATGTCACACAAAGTTCAACCATTCATCACATGCCATGTGAAGCCACTCACGACTTCACATCCTAAACCCTGCCAATCCTACTAAGTAGGGGCCTCAGATCCGCACGCGTGTATAATGATCATAACCATATTCTTTAAGCATATGCATTGCATTCACAACATCACAACAATCAATTACTAGACCCAAGCATGATGTCCTACTACTACACAACATCCAAACCATACATGACCACCAAAGTCCAAATATCACCATGATTATCCAAGCATGCCATACAACTAATTTAACACGTTCTATCACACTAGAATTTATCCTTGAACATACTAGCAGGCTCCTATCATCCCAAACATGATCATAACATCATACTTCAACGTTTACCCAAATAAAGTTTCCCTTTTGGGAAAGAACATCCCAAAATCTATCAAACATCCAAAGCATACATGAATTCATCAATAATATACCAATTCAAGCTCATACTAACATCTAAGCATGATCAACCACATCCAAACATCATAATTCACCAATTCATATCCAAAAGTTACTATCTTTAGTAATGTATGAACTATAACATGTTTTCTTGAATTTCCAATGATCACAACAACAATCTAACATCTAATATCACCATGAACACATCCATACATCATAACATCCATAGTTCAACATTTCATGCAAATAAAGTTACTATTATTAGTAACCTATGAACATCAACCCTAAATCATCAATTTCTTGCAAGATTCATGATTCCTAACATTCATACAACTTATTAATCACCACACATTCATCAAACAACCATCATTCACCCATAATCATGCCTAAAATCGAATTAGGGTTTGACTAGAATCAAAACCCATGATTAACCCACTAACAACATGTAATTCATCCATGATCGACGTTAACTAACATGCATTCAACCTAACTAACATATAACATCATCAAAAAACATCCAATTCGACCTAATGAGGGTCAATTTCACACCCAAGGTTCGGCCCTAATGAACCATTCACAAAAACATGAAAAATCTAACCTTTAAACGTGTAGTTGCTTGAAATTGATGTTTCCAACGTGTTCTAAACCTTGAAATTGAACCAATGTCGTGTTTCTTTGCTTGATCTTGGTCGAATTCGAAGATGGAGAGGGAGAGGGGTGAAGTCGCGGCCGCTTTGGGTGGGGATTAGGTTTGGGTTGTTTTGTTAAATTTTAATTTACATATTTACCCTTTTAACCCTTGTAATTTGTATTTTATAAAAACTAAGCTTTAAACTCTTTGTAAAGTGTTTTTAACTTCATAATATAAAGATATAAACTTATAAAATTCATTATATCTCTTATCTTTATAAAAACACAAGACATACGAATAAATAGGCACGTTTCCGCGTTACGCGATAAATTTTCTAATTAACCTTTTAAAAATGTGTAAACACATAAACATAACCCAATACTCACATAATCACTTAGATTCACATCAAATTAACATTATTCATTATTATTAGGTCACCAACGTTAAACGACAACTAGTGTGTGCTCACGACACGTGTATACAAGACTTAACGGAACTAACGGTGTTTGGTAACGGAAATTTACCGGATGTCACAATGATGCCTATCATAGCACCACTCCTATCACCTCTGACTGTAAGGATTTCGCCACCAACAAGAATTCATATGATCTTCTCATGACATATGACTTCCGCTTGCTTGCTAGAGAGCCAATCCATGCCTATCACTACATCAAAACTCCCCAGTGTAACAGGCATAAGATCTATAGCGAAAGTATGACCGGCAAGCTCTATCTTACAATCTCTAAGGATATGCGTTACATGGATCGTTTACCGTCGACCAATTCTATGGTGTATTTAGATTCTAAGGCGGAGGGTATATCACTTAAAAGAATACAGAACTTTAAGGACACGAAGCTCCTATCGACTCTAGTATCGAATAGTACCGTAACAAAACAGCCATTAACAGAAAACCTATCAGTAACAGTTGTGGGGTCGTTTAGAGCCTCACCTGAGCCAATGAAGAAGGCTCTCCCTTTGGCTCCATGATTGTTTCCACCATTACCAGTACCTTGCCATCCTTGTTGTTGTTACCATGGTTGTTGTTGTTATGGCCATTACCGTTATTGCCATTACCATTTTTCCTCAGTTGTGGGTAGTTTCGCCTATAATGCCCTTCCTTCCCACATTCAAAACAACCTTTGGGAGTCTCCTGAGGTTTTTGTGGCTTCCTTAATAGTTCACCACGAAAATTCTTTGTAGCGTGGCCAATCTTACCACAACATTGACATTTGAAATTATCACACCTTCCCACATGATGGTAATTACACCGAGTGCACTTCGAATGTTTACCACCATAACCACTGAGTCCTTGATTTTCTGAAGCCGTCTGGTTGAAGTTAAGGTTATTATCGAACCTCTGTTGCTATTGTTGAACTGGCTGTTGTTGTTGTTGAGATTGGGGTTGACCGCCTGATGATGATGATTTGTTGTTGTTGGAAGTATCCCACTTCCTCTTATTGTCGGGCACGCTCGCCACAATACCCCGCTTAGGTAAATTTCCTTGCTCCAATGCTTGATCAGTTAGCTTATGAGCTAACTGGATGGCTTGCTAAATCGTGGTCGGGTTGGAAGCAGTCACCATACTTTGAATTTCGGGTACTAATCCCCATATGTAATGCTCAAACCTCTTGTGCACTTCGTTCACCATCCCTGGGCATAGGGTGGCTTGTTCATGGGTTCAGGTGGTGTAGGCCTCGATTTCCGAGCCCTGCATCTTAAGTTGCCAGAACTCCATCTCCAGCTTTTGTACTTCATTTCGAGGATAGTACTCCTCAGTCATCATCTCCTTGAATTCAGTCCAGGGAAGCCCATTTGCCATCGCTTGTCCTAGCATCTGGACTTGTGCGTTCCACCAGGATAGAGCGGCACCTTCCAGAGTCCCGGTGGTATATTTCACCTGGCCAACATGTGGGCAGTTGCATTTGGAGAAAACAGACTCTGTCTTCTCAAACCGTCGTACTAGTCTTACAGCCCCTTTAGTACCGCTGAGGTGTGTGGTTTACAGTCCATAAAGAACTTATAGGTACACACCGGTGGTCCTGTTTTAACACAAAAAACATTGATCAGATATCCTATACGATTACTCAGGATATTTGATTTAACTTTCTATCATTGTTTACCTGCTGGCTGTCCCGTCTGGGCAGCAGCCACCACTGCCTGAACATGCTCGTTTATCAGGGCAGCTAATTCAACAGGGGTCATGTTTATAGCACCACCGCCATGGTCTCCGGCACCACGTCCTCGTCCGCGCCCACACCACGTCCACGGGCGTCCAATTTTTACTTTCCATTCACAAATACAATAATGAGTAACATCAAACACATTTATTCCATTGAAGTACAGTAAACAATAAGGAATAATGAATCATCACAACCACAACATTCATAACTAAAATGATAACCCAGATAAATAAATTGTAAATGAGTCACAATGTATTCACCAATGTCATAATTTAAGTTTGCCGTTCGGGGGGAAACAACCCTTCCCACATAGGTTTCAAAAAGAGAGAAACACTACATAGTCCAAGTCATATAAAGGAAATCAATTGACGACTTCTGACCCATCACTGTCGTCTTCCGTCTCCACCGGTTCCTCCTCCCTGGGTTCCTCCTCGGGATCCTTATCCCCAGGGTCCTCTGTAGGAGCAGGAGCTATGGCAATCTGAAGCGCTGCCAATTGGGCTTCTAAGGTAGCAATTCTGTTATCGGCTACTGCATCCCGCTGTTCACGAGCAGTTATGCGTCCTCTAAGTCCTATAAGACTGTCTTCCCTGTGGTGACACCCATTTAGGGTCTTCCCGTGTCGCTCCTCGAGTTCATTCATTTGATGTCGTAGTTTGTACACCTCATGCTATAGTGTACAAACATCACTCGTGAGTCGCCTGACTCATTGTTGCTCAGTATCCAGTGCAGCAATCAGTTGCTCATTGGACTGCACCGTCCGTGGGAGTGAAGGCATTGGCTAATCAGTGTTGCTCCTAGTCCTGGGCCTCGGGACAGGTACGCGCTCCCTATGCATTATATGATCAACGAACTTGGGGTAGAAACTCAAGTCTCATGGGGGGTCATGTTCCATCAATGCAAAAGGTTGATCCCAATTAATCTCCCCTCAAGGATAAGCTAGACGAGGCCAGTTAGGTCTATTGTCGGGTATAGGTGCGGGAGGTGGGGACTCAGATCATGTAGGTGATGCAGGTCGCTTACCCAGAGTTGTCGATGATGATGCCATGCTGCAGAGAGTGTGATGTGTATGCCAATGAGTAAACAGTAGAGGAAATAAGGCACAAGTAACTAACTAACTGTGTGCGGTTATAGTCTAGTGTGTATGTAACCTAGTTCCGTATAACCAATGGCTCTGATACCAATCTGTCACACCCTCACAATCCACGTGTGGAGTTTTATCGCGAGGCATGTGAACAAACCAGGATCATAGTCAATAGTTACTCAGAACGACTCTATATGCCACATTTAAGATAAAACCAATCAAAGATTAAACTTTAAAACCATGCGGAAGCATTTTGTTAGTAAAGAAACCCAAAGTACATAAATACATAATATGGAAAAACACGCACCAACCCAAATGATTAAACATTAATAAATAAAAACCAACAGAGATATCTCTAAAAATAGAGTCTTAGAATGCATGATGAACCCGTGCAATGCTCCTAGTGGCAAGCGAGGTTAATGACCTGAGAATAGCATACTAAAATGTCAACACAATGGTTGGTGAGTTCAAGAGTTGGCGTTCAAATATAAACAATTTAACAGTTGTGATATATTAGTAGTGTATGTAACAGATAGCTAGTCTATTAACAATAAATATTAATTCATAGTGATTTCACAATTGAAGCTGACTGTGATAAGTTGTTGCCTCCTGTCACGACTTACCAGGTCGTGACAATGTTCATTAGGACAAATTGCACCCGGTTGACCTCGAGTCACACAGGTGGGGCTCGTCAGACCCAGTAGTACTATCCAAGTTTCCCCGTTATTCAATATCAACAATGTGAAAGTGTGAGGACTTTTCCAAGGTAAACATCACTATATTAATATTATACACAACTTATATATATATATATATATATATATATATAAAGCGTTTTTAAATTACCAGTATGCTATCTCCCCCAAAATAGGTTAAGTAAAGAGTGGGGCATGAACTCACCAGATATGTGTAACAACTACTTAGGATTTACTTGGAAGAAAGAATGGACAGACAACCTTCAAAGGTTACCTAGATCATGTAAGTACAAAAGTACGTGTAAACAGAGAACATGTGGAACCCTAAGCACACCACAACCAAAGATTCAAGGTTTCATAAAATAGACACGTTTGACTCAGTTGACCCGTTTGACCCGTTGGTGACATCATGAGTTATAATTCAATTAAGCAACGTGAACATATAACATACATGGTTGACATTCAAATGGATCACAAGAGGTGCTACACTACCTAATGCATAACTTAGATCATTATAAATATCATACAAGTCATCAAAGTCCATACATCACACATGATCATCCAAGCATTCTATACAACTAAATTAACATATTCTATTACATTAGAAATCATCCATGAACATACTAACATGCTCTTAATATCCCAAACATACTCAAACTATCATCTTTCAAACTTTGTGCAAATAAAGTTTCCCTTTTGGGGAAGCACATCCCAAAATCTATCAAACACCCAACGTATTCATTAATTCATTAATAATACACCAATTCAAGTTCATATCAACATCTAAGCATAATCAACAACATCCAAACATCATAATTCACTAACCTTCATGATCAAAAGTTTCTACTTTTGGAAATCTATGAACTACAACATTCATTCCTAGTTTTCTAGCATCCATATCATCAATCTATCATACATACATCATCATAAACCCTTCAACAACATCAATTCATCATCAAATCATCATATCATGAAAAATAAAGTTACTATTCTTAGTAACCTTTGAACACAACCTACAATTCATCAATTTCTTGCAAGATCAATGTAATATAGCATTCATACAACCTAACTAACATCATATAATCATCATACAATCATCAATTTCATATAATCCACATCAATTTTCGAATTAGGGTTTATCTTGAATCAAAGTTCATGAACAATTCATCAAAAACATATCATTCTTGCATAATCGACGTTAAACAACACGTATACTATCTAACTAACATACTAGCATCATCAAACAACAACAACTTCAACATTTTTGAACCCAAAACCGAATTAGGGTTCTGCCCTATCAAAAAAACTCATAAAACTTGTAAAATTCTAACCTTTTCACGTGTAGAATCAAGAATTTGGACTTGCTAGCACTATAGAACCCTTGGAACTTGATCAAAACTGATTGTTCTTGATGTTTCTTGGCCAAAATCGCAAAGAGATGGAGTGGGGTGATGGTTTTGGCCAAATGAAGGGTTTGGGGGGTTTAGGGTTGGGTAATTTTGGTAAGTTTTAGTTTTAGGTAATTACACTTAACTCCCTTTATTTATATTTATAAAAAACTATTCTTTTAAACAATTTTTAAAAGGTTTTAAATTAATAATACCAACATTATTAATCAACAATAATAATATTTACATTTTTTCCACTAGTCACAAGATAGGCAATTTAAATATACGCGTTTCCATGTTAGGCGATAAAATTCACCGTTAACATTTAAATCTCGTAAACACATAAGCATAACACAATAATCATCTAATCAATTAGATTATCATTAATGTAACATTATTAATTTTTATTAGGTCACCAACGTTAAACGACAACTAGTGTGTGCTCATAACACGTATATGCAAGACGTAACGACACTAATGGAGTTTGGTAATGTAAAATTACCGGATGTCACACAACTACCCTACTCATGACTTGGAGCTAGAAGCCGTGGTCTTTGCACTAAAGATTTGGAGACACTATCTTTACGGGATGAAGTGCACCATAATCACTAACCACAAGAGCTTGAAGTACTTCTTCGAATAGAAAGATCTGAACATGAGGCAGAGACGATGGTTGGAGCTCATAAAGGACTACGATTGTGGGAACCACTACCATCTGGGCAAAGCCAATGTGGTGGTGGACGCCCTTAGTCGAAAAGAGAGACCCGAGCCGATTCGGGTGAAAGCATATCAGTTGATCATGACCTCGGATGTGATGAAGCAAGTCAAAGAGTTTCAAGATGAGGCATTGAAAGAAGATCATCTTAACTCTGAAAGAATGAGAGGTCTGGTTGGGGAATTAGGTTAAAACAAGCTTGGTGTTAGAACTTGATTCGGGAGGATGTGGATTCCTTGATTTTGGGATCTACGTATGAAGATCATAGATGAAGCTTACAAGACTCGATACTCCATTCATCCTGGTGCTACCAAGATGTACCAAGACATGAAGAAAGATTATTGGTGGCTGGGTATAAAGTGTGACGTAGTGGAGTATATGAGTAAGTGCCTTACTTGTTTACAAGTGAAGGTCGAGCATCAGAAGCCGTATTGGAAGATCCAACCATTGGATATACCGGAATGGAAGTGGGAGCACATCACCATGGATTTCATCATGAAGTTGTCGCGTACCCCGAAAGGGTATGATGCTATATGGGTGATCGTTGACCGCCTGACGAAGAGTGCCCACTTCCTATCGATCCACGAGACATATTCATCTGAGAGGTTGGTTGATCTGTTCATCAAGGAATTGTAACTCGTCATGGTGTGCTGGTGTCTACTGTATCTGATCGTGACACCCGGTTTACATCCAAATTCTGGAAGAAACTCCACGACGCTATGGGGACGAGGTTACACATCAGCACGGCTTATCATCCCCAAACTAATGGTCAGTCAGAAAATACCATTCAGACGTTGGAAGACATGCTTCGGGCATGTGTGATTGATTTTGGGGGAAGTTGGGATAACCACCTACCGTTAGCTGATTTCTCAAACAACAACAGTTATCATGCCATCATTGGTATGCCACCTTACGAGATGCTATACGGTAGGAGATGCAGAACACCCATCTGTTGGGGTGATATTGGTCATAAAGAGTTAGGGAGCATCGAGGTGATAGAGGCTACGATTGAAAAGCTTGAAAGGATCAAAGCCTTGTTGATAGAAGCCAAAGATAGACATAAGTCGTATGCCGATAAACGACACAGACCGATTGAGTTCCAGGTGGGTGACCGGGTTATATTGAAGGTCTCACCTGGAAGGGTATTATTCGTTTCCGAAAGCAGGTCAAGTTGAGCCCGAGGTACATAGGCCCTTTCTGAATCATTGCTCGGGTAGGAGAGGTGGCCTATAGATTGGAGTTACCAGATGAGTTAAGTGGAATTCACCCAACATTCAACATATCTCATCTAAGAAAATGCTTGGCAGACGAAGATATGATTGTCCCACTGGAGGATATCGAAGTAGACGAACGGCTCAATTATGTGGAGCAACCAGTGGCAATCATCGATCGAAAAGAGAAGAGGCTGAGAAATAAAGTGGTTCCTCTTGTGCGTGTACAATGGAAGCACAGAAAGGGATTCGAGTTAACGTAAGAGACGAAAGAAGAGATGAGGCAGCATTACCCACGTTTGTTCGAGGAATAATAGGTTTCGGGGACGAAACTATTAAGGGGGGTGGACTTGTAACACCCGGTTATTTTATTATTTTGAAGCCGACAAAGGAAAAAAAAAAGAAACAAAGTCCAAAGTCGAGGGACAAAACTCGCCAATGAGAAAAAGTTGGGTGAATGGGAGTATTTAAGGGAGAGGGCAGCCCTTACCATCTCCCCACACTCAAATTTTCAGCCAAAAAGAGAGGAGAGAAGAGAGAAAAAGAAGAGAAGGGTTGGTTCGGGTTGGTTCAAGAGAGCCAAATCGTCGTGTAACGAGTCAAATCGAAGCTCTTCTCGTTGTGGTCGTTTGTGTGAGTTCTAGAACCCCTCCTTTACACGTTTATTGAATGCTTTGGGGCTGGAACACATCTAAAAATCAGGTTTTTGGTGTGTGTGGGTGTGTGACCCGTTTGTGTATGTGTGTGTATGTGTATGATTCATTTGGTTCTTGCTTTTGAGCTTGTGTGTGCATGAATGGTGTTGTGGTATGCATTCCTAAGTTTAGGATGGTTGATTTGGGCTTAGAATGGGTTTAGATGAGCTTGGAGGTCGAAAATGGAAGATTGGGTTCGGGATGAACTACATTCTGCATCAGCTAGGGCTAGGTGACCGAATGGAGACAATACGGCCGAATAAGGTGCGATTGAGGTTTATTCGCACAATTGAGGCTCATTCGCACGACTGAGGGTCCAGTCGCACGACTGAGGTCCAGTCGCACGACTGAGGGTCCAGTCGCATAAATGCTCATCCGCATTAGTTCCATTCGCATTAGGTCCATTCGCATGGGACTCATCCGCATGGAGTCCATCGCACTAGTTTCATTCGCAAGATTGGGTGTTCCTTCGCATACGTGTTCATCCGCATGAGGTCCATTCGCATGATGTTCAGTCGCATGGAGGCCATGCGACTAAAAGGTGTCCATACGCCCAAATAGGGCTGTTGCACCCGAGGAAAGTGTAGTTTAACTTCTGACTTTCGGGGGAAAGTGTAGATGTAAGCTTTGATGTGGAAGTTCCCGTAAGTTCATGTAAGATGATTGTTGTGGCCTTAAAGGTTATGTTGGGCATGATGAGGATGTCGTATATTTATGCATGATGTATGTTATGTATGTATGAGGTTGCCCTGTATGATGATGATGACTGTGTATGTTATGTTCTTTGTTATGATGAATGTTTATCTTTCCTGTAACTTTACGTTAAATGTTAATAAATGAAATGAAGTATGATGTAACGTAAAATGAAAGATAATGAAAGAGGAACATGATGATGAATGCATGCATTAATGAATGAATGAATGTAAGAAAGGCTTGCAAGCAAACATATGGAGGTGCACACCCAATGTAGGTGTTAGCTCAATGGTGTGCGGGTTAGCTACCCCAAAGGATGCACACTAGGGTCCAATCTTTGTGATTGACCATATGTATGGGATCCTTTCCACTTGCCCTAGGTGCTGGTGTCAACTTCGTGCACAATGTTCGGGGTCTATGAAAGACCTCAGGCTCAGTTACCAGCTTCGTGCTTAATGTTCGGGGTATAGCATATGGCATTGATCCAGAATGAAATAGAAAAGATAAGTGATGAATGTACTTGCCCTAGGTACTGGAGCCAGTTTTGTGCATAATGTTCGAGGTCTATGAAACACCTCAGGCTCACTTACCAGCTTCGTGCAAAATGTTCGGGGTAATGTACATGTCATCGAAAGTAATGAACGAACGAAAGAAAGAATGGAAGTATGACCAAAAGAATGATGAAGATAATAATGTTGTTATCTGTATGTACGTATGATGTATGATCACATGAAAGTAAAGAACGGTTTTAACGAAAGAAAAGTATGTTTTATTATAAAACTAGAACTCACTCAGCAACGCTGACTTTTATGTGTTTCCAGTTGGCAGGTAATGATTGCTGAGGATGGCACGAGGCGGCTACTCAGCTCTTTGGGAAGGCATCCATTTATATAACGCTTTTGTGATGTAATACAACAATGTATTTTGTAACCGATTAACGATGTATTAATTTGCAAAAGTTTTTATGATGAAATGAAATGTCATTTTTGAATGTTTCCGCTGTAAATGTTTATTTAAAATAACTGTAAATGTATGTTTTATGTGCAATGATTGACCAGCTGTAAGCATCCCAGGAACGAGGCCTTACAAGATGATTGCCGAATTTTATACGGTAATGCAAGAACATATTCGACCTATAAAAATAATGAAACTCATAATCATTACCTTGGACACAATATGCAAGATAGACTAATTAGCTTATTAGCAAATGAAATCAAAATAAAAATTATTAGTAAAGTAAGGAAGCAAAATATTTTTCAATTATATTAGATTGCACTCCGGATATGAGTCACAAAGAACAAACGTCCATTATCTTACGATGTTTAGATATGTCATCAACCCCAATACAAGTTAAAGAATACTTTCTAGAATTTTTAATAGTAAATGATACAATAGGTAAGGATCTTTTTGATGCTATTATTGAAAAAATTAATAAGATAGGACTTGATATAGATGACATTAGAGGATAAGGTTATGATAATGGATCAAATATGAAAGGAAAACACCAAGGAGGGCAAAGATGATTATTGGATATTAACCCTAGAGCCTTTTACACATCATGTGGTTGTCATATTTTTAAATTTAGTAATTAGTGATATGGCTAGTTGTTATAGATATGCTAAGGATTTTTTTGGAATAACACAACGTATTTATTCAATGTTTTCATCATCCACTAAAAGGTGGGATATATTACAAAATCATATACCTAAGCTAGCTCTAAAATCATTATCTCAAACAAGTTGGGAAAGTCAAATAGAAAGTGTTAAAGCAATTCGATTTCAAGCTCCACAATTAAAAGAAGCTTTATTGGACTTATGATTGAGATTGATGATGCTGGACTTCAAAGTGAGGTTAAGATTTTAATTATGAATGAGTTTGATAGTTTTGGATTTTTATTAAGAATGGTTATTTGGTATGACATTTTATATTCTATTAACATAGCTAGTAAAATCTTACAAGCAAAAGACATGCGTATTGATGATGCTATAAATCAAATAGATGGACTCATTTATTTTTTTAAGAAGTATAGAGACGATGGATTTGAAAAAGCTATGATTGTAGCTAAAGAAATTGCTTTAGAGATGGATATAGAATCTGTTTTTTTATGATAAACGACTTATTCTTAGAAATAAAAAGTATGATGAAAATGTTGATAATGAAACTATAAAAACACCAACTGAAAGTTTTAGAACGGATTACTTCTTATACATAGTAGATAAAGCTAGTTCTTCACTTAAAAGTTGATTTGAACAATTTAAAGAGTTCGAAACTACGTTTGGTTTTTTGTTTAGTATAAAAAAGTTAAAATTCGTCGATAAAGAAAATTTAAAAAAGAAATATATTTTTCTTGAAAATACTTTGAAACATAATGATAGTGTAGATGTTGATGGTGTGGATCTATTTCATGAACTAAAAATGTTAAGAGAAATTATACATATAGAATTTGAGACAATGATTGATATACTAAATTAAATTAAAAACTTTAAGTCTTTTCCAAATGCATTTATTGTCTACCGAGTTATTTTAACAATTCTCGTAACCGTTGCTTTTGCGAAACTGTAACACCCGGTTATTCTTTTAAAAGAAGAATAAGAAATGAAGAATAAAAGAAGGAAACAATAATAGACCCAAGTTGAGGGGTCAAAGATGTAAAAGAGGATAAAAGTACAAAAAGTTGGTGTAAAGGTGGGCATGGCCACCCACCCTGTAACACCCGGATATTATTATTTTGAAGCCGGTGAAGAAAGAAAAGAAAATAAAGTTCAAAGTCGAGGGACCAAACTCGCCAACGAAGAAAAGTTGGGAAATGTGGTCATATTAGTAGGGAGAGGGCAGCCCACTCTCCCCACACACCCCACATTTCAGATCATAGAGAGAAGAAGAGAGAAAGGAGAAAAAGTTGTTTCGAGTTAGTTCGGGTCGCCAAAATCATCGTGTAGCAAGCCAAATCGAAGCTCTAGTCATTGTGCTTGTTTGTGTGAGTTCTAGAACCCCACTTTTACTTGTTTTCAAACTATTTTGGGGCTGGAAAACATCTGAAATCGGGTTTTTGAGTATGTGTATGTTGACCCGTTTGTGTATGTGTATGTGTATGTATGATGCGTTTGTGGCTTGATTGTGAGCTTGTGTGTGCTTGAATGGTGTCGTGGTATGCATCCCTAAGGTTTAGGATGGTCGATTTGGGCTTAAAATGGGTTTAGAGGAGTTGGAGGCCGAAAACCCTCGGCTGCAGTCGGGATGAACTGCATTCTGCATCAGTTAGGGCTAGGCGACCGACTGGAGGCCGAATGGAGGCCATACGGCCGATTAGGGTGCGATTAGGGTCCATTCACACGATTGAAGGGCCAGTCGCATGGGGTCATGCGACTAAAGGTCCAGTCGCATAAGTGCTCATCCGCATTGATCCTATTCGCATGAGGTCCATCCGCATTGTCCATTCGCACGACTGGATGTTCATTCCCATAGGTGTTCATCCGTATTAGTTCATTCGCATGATGTTCAGTCGCATGGAGGCCATGCGACTGAAGGGTGTCCATGCGCCCGTGTAGGGCTGTCACACCCGAGGAAAGTGTAGTTTGACTTCTGACTTTCGGGAAAAGTGCAGATGTAAGTTTTGACGTAAAGGTTCCTGTAAGAGCATGTAAGATGACGATTGGGGCCTTAGAGAGCATGTTCGGCATGACGATGATGATGTTGCATATTAGGGCTTGTTATGTATGTATGATGTTGCCCTGTATGATGATGATGAATGTGTATGATATGTTCCTTAATATGATGTATGTTATCTTTCTTGTGGCCTTATGTGTCATGTTAATGAATAAATGAAGTATTATGTAATGTAAAGTGAAAGATAATGAAAGAGGAACATAAAGTAAGAATGCATGCATTATTGAATGATGAACGAACGAAGGAAAGGCTTGCAAGTACATATATGAGGTGAGCAACTCGATGGTTGCAAGAGACTCGGATAGCGTGCCATCAATGAGAATGGCAATGAGGTGAGCAACCCTGTTGTTGCAACAGACTCGGATGGTATGCAATCCTTGAGATTGCTATGAGGTGAGCACCCCTACGGTCGCAACAGACTCGGACAACGCGTTATTATGTAGTTGCCATGAGGTGAGCCACCCTATGGTTGCAAGAGACTCGGATAGCATGCTATTGTTGAGAATGGCAAGTGGGGTGAGCAACTCTATGGTTGCAACATACTCGAATGGCGCGAAGTCGTTGGGACTGTTAACGAGGTGAGCGACCCTGTTGTCGCAACAGACTCGAAGGAACGAAAGTATATATGAATGAAAGATATTGTATGAAAGAACGAAGTATGAATGAACGTAAATGAATTATCGGAATAATGTACAGAACAAGATCTTGGTCATTCGACCTCAGTAATCGTGGCTGAGTGCCACGAAGAGGATAAAGTATGACTGGATCTAGATAGAGAAGTGAACGATAATGTAACACGTTGAATGAGCAATGTTAATGAACGGAATGATGAGGATAATACTGATATTATCTGTATGTACGTATGATGTATGATCGTGAACGAATGTAAAGTAAAGTATGTTTTATTTATAAAACTATAACTCACTCAGCAACGCTGACTTTGATGTGTTTCCAGTTGGCAGGTAATGATTGTTGAGGATGGCACGGACGACTAGTCAGCTCTTTTGGGTTGGCATTCTTTTAATTAATGTTTTTGCATTGTAATGCGAACAAGCTATTTTGTAATGAATGTTGTATTAATTTGCAAAAGTATTTACATGGAAATGAAAGATTGTTTAGTTTTCCGCTGCGATTTTATGAAACACAAATGTAATTATAGGTTTTATGTGCAATGAGAACCCAACTGTAAGCATCCTGGGAACGGGGCCTTACAAGTTGGTATCAGAGCCAAAGTTTAAGTGAAATGAGTAAATTTCAAAATAAACCTAATCTTAAACTGAGAATGGGATGGAAAGGGAGTGGGATGCCCATCTGAGTAGCTACGTGCGATCAGGTATTTTCGTAAAGTTAACCGGTTTTATGTGCGCATGGTATGTGTTATGTGTTGTATGTGGATTTAAATACTGATGTAGTCAGGACAGGTAATGCTTGGGGTGTGAAGAGTAAAGTAAGTGGCTAATCACAACTGGCCACTGTAATTAGGGACTTACTATACTTAACATAAACTAAGCTGTTCCCTTGAATGACTGTGTTGGTGTTTGAATCTTTCAGTGTGCGTGTGATGGCCGGAGGTAGATCTTCGAAAGCTTCATGGGGTGGAGGTCACAGTGCTGAACCATGACCTAAATGAGGGAGACCCAGAGTTGAGAGGGTGGTTCACGAAGAACCACAGACCCCTCATCCGGAGGGTGGCGACGAAAACGCCAATCCGGAGGCTGTTGTAGAAGAAGTCCATCAGGTCATGCAGACAATCTTACCGTCTGTGGTGACTGAAGTTATTAAGGCTGTACGAGAAGGGGAAAGAAAAGAAAGAAACAGATCCTCTGGAGAACGGGAACAACCAGAGCCGGAAACGGTTCTATCTGATGACGAAGAGGAAGAAGAAGAGCCTGCGCCGGAGATGGCACGAGGATGTAATTATGGGGCTTTTATGAGATGCAAGCCCCCTACTTTTGATGGAAACGGCACAACTGCAGCTGCTCACCAGTGGGTGAGGGAAATGGAAGCTGTTCTCGATATCAGCGAGTGCCGAGAGGACCAAAAGGTGAAGTTTGCTACCCACTCTTTTGTGGATTCAGCTCTGTGCTGGTGGGACAACATTGTCCAAGCTGAGGGTAGTAGGGCCATTAGGAAAATGAAATGGCCTGAGCTGGGAAGGTTGGTGATTGAGGAATTTTGTCCTCATCGGGAAATGGACAAGGTCGAAAGGGAGTTCTTGCAACTGGAGGCGGGAACTATGACGCCCCAGCAGTACACCACTAAATTCAACGAGATGGCATGTTTAGTGCCGGATCAGGTGACACCTTTGTCACGAAAGATTAAAAGATATATTCAGGGTTTGCCAGCGGATATTCGCAGGCACATGATAGCTGCCCGGCCGAGTACGTTTAGGTCGGCGGTGGATTTGGCAGGGAGATTGTACGATGAGAGAACAATGGTGGTGACTGAGGGTGGCAAGAAGAGCGGTGGTGATCGAAACTGGTGGGGGAAGAGGTTTGGTTGGGGTGATGCCTCGACGGGTAATAAGAAGGCACGAGCAGATGATCGTCGTGTGATCACATCAAGTGCGGGGTCAAAAAGGTGTGGCAAGTGTGGAAGGGACCACGGCGGGGAATGTAGGTTTGGGTCAAACTTATGCTTCAAATGTGGGAAGGCGGGGCACCTGGCAAGGGACTGTCGTATAGTCTGGTGCTATAACTGTGGTGAAGAGGGTCACGTAAGTAAGGATTGTAAGAAGTCAAGGGCTGAGAGTTCTGGGATGAAGAGAACTGGAGGTGAAGGACCGTGGGCGAGCACTAGGGCATTTACCATGACACAGGAGGAAGCTAGGACAGACCCTGATGTCGTGTCCGGTACGTTTCTGGTGAACCAAACTTTACCTTCTGTGCTATTTGATTCTGGTGCTAGTAGGAGTTTTATTTCTGCTGCTTTCTGTGCTAAGCTGCCTGTTAGTAGTAGACGTGTTGATGCGCCCTTTGATGTAGAAACTGCCATAGGTAAGTCTACCAGGATCTCGGAGATGATAGAAAACTGTGAGGTGGAATTAGAAGGTAACAAGTTTCCTGTTAGACCGTTCGTGATGACCTTAGGTGGTTTTGATTTGGTTCTTGGGATGGATTGGCTAGCGGACTTCGAGGCGAACATTATGTGTCGCAAGAAGATGATTCGGTTGACAGCGCCTGTCGGAAGTTTGGTAACGGTTTATGGTGATCGGGTTACTACGATCCCGAAGGTGATCTCAATGGCTGTGGTGGGAAAGTGTATGAGGCGTGGATGTAGCGCCTACTTGGCTTATGTAAAGGATGTAGATGCACCAACACCACAACTGCCTGATGTACCGGTTGTGTGTGACTTTCCAGACGTGTTCCTAGAAGATTACCAGGGGTACCACCTGACAGAGAAATTGAATTTCAGATTGATCTGATGCCGGGTGCCCAACCTGTTGCCAAGCACCGTATCGGTTGGCTCCGACGGAGATGAAAGAGTTGATGGAACAGTTGCAAGAGTTGCTTGATAAGGGGTTCATTAGACCGAGTATCTCTCCTTGGGGTGCTCCGGTCCTGTTTGTAAAGAAGAAGGATGGTAGTATGAGGATGTGCATTGACTACCGCGAGCTGAACAAGTTGACAGTGAAGAACCGATACCCCTTACCGAGAATAGATGATTTGTTCGATCAGCTTCAGGGTGCCAGTTGGTTTTCAAGAATAGATCTTCGGTCTGGCTATCATCAGTTGAAGGTGAAGGAACAAGATATCCCTAAAACAGCTTTCCGCACGCGCTATGGTCATTACGAGTTTCTTGACATGTCCTTTGGTTTGACCAACGCGACAGCTGCTTTTATGGATTTGATGAACCATGTGTGTCGATCGATGCTGGATAAATCAGTGATTGTGTTTATTGATGATATCCTGATTTACTCAAGGAGCGAAGTAGAGCATGCCAGTCACATTCGATAGGTTCTGGAGACGTTGAGAAGGGAGAAATTGTATGCTAAATTCTCCAAGTGCGCATTTTGGTTGCGCGAAGTTCAGTTTTTGGGTCATGTGGTGAATCCTGACGGGATTATGGTGGACCCGGTGAAGGTGGAGGTGGTTATACAATGGAGGTCACCAAAGACGCCATCCGAGATCCGTAGTTTCTTGGGCTTGGCGGGCTACTATAGAAGATTCATCCAATACTTCTCTAAGATTGCTTCTCCACTAACTAAGTTGACCCGAAATGATATGAAGTTTGTATGGGGTCAAGCTCAAGAGAAGGCGTTCGAAGAGCTGAAGGCAAGACTGACTCAAGCTCCTGTTCTGTCATTACCCGATGGAAGCGAAGATCTGGTGGTTTATTCTGATGCTTCCTACTCAGGGTTGGGGTGTGTGTTAATGCAGAGAGGGAAGGTTACAGCCTACCTGTAACACCCGGCCCCTCGCATCAACAATATTGTCCGCTTTGCTCACGGGGAGCTCACGGATTTGTTTTTGATTGCCCGGGGGAAAACTTCCCAGGGAGGTCACCCATCCCTGGATTGCTCCCACCTGAGCACGCTTAACTGTGGAGTTCTCCTCTCATCCACAGCCAATACGCCCAAAACACGTTGTTGATGTTAAAGGCCAGACATTCCTTATGAACCAGGAATCTCTCCTGTCCACGGCCGATGTGGATGTGTGTAGGGTGTCACAAGCACCCCTTGTTTGGACTCATTGTCCTCGATGAGCCCGAGAGGTCACCATCCTTGGTGAGGTATGTCCCACACCCCGAACGACACAAAAGTGGCTCTGATACCATTCTGTGACACCCGGCCCCTCGCATCAACAATATTGTCCGCTTTGCTCACGGGGAGCTCACGGATTTGTTTTTGATTGCCCGGGTGAAAACTTCACAGGGAGGTCACCCATCCTGGATTGCTCCCACCTGAGCACGCTTAACTGTAGAGTTATCCTCTCATCCACAGCCAATATGCCCAAAACGCGTTGTTGATGTTAAAGGCCAGACATTCCTTATGAACCAGGAATATCTCCTGTCCACGGCCGATGTGGGATGTGTGTAGGGTGTCACACTACGCATCCCGGCAGTTGAAAATTCATGAGGTTAATTATCCCACTCATGACTTGGAGCTAGCAGCCGTGGTCTTTGCGTTAAAGATTTGGAGGCACTATCTCTACGGGACGAAGTGCACCATATTCACTGACCACAAGAGTCTGAAGTACTTCTTCAAGCAAAAAGACCTGAACATTATGCAGAGGCGATGGTTGGAGCTTATAAAGGATTATGATTGCGAGATCCATTACCATCCGGGCAAAGCTAATGTGGTGACGGATGCCCTTAGCCGAAAGGAAAGGCCCGAACCGATTCGGGTGAAAGCTTGTCAACTAATCATGACCTCTGATGTGATGAAGCAATCAAGGAGTTTCAAGATGAGGCATTGAAAGAAGATCACCTTAACTCGGAAAGAATGAGAGGTCTGGTTGGAGAATTGGGTGAAAACACACTCGGTGTTAGAACTCGATTCAGTCGTGTGTGGATTCCTCGTTTTGGGGATCTACAGGTGAAGATAATGGATGAAGCTCACAAGACTCGATACTCCATTCATCTTGGTGCCACGAAAATGTACCATGACATGAAGAAAGATTATTGGTGGCCGGGTGTGAAGCGTGACGTGGTGGAGTATATGAGTAAGTGCCTTACTTGCTTACAGGTGAAGGCAGAGCATCAAAAGCCGTGTGGGAAGATCCAACCTTTGGATATACCGGAATGGAAGTGGGAGCACATCACCATGGACTTCATTACGAAGTTGCCACGTACTCCGAAAGGGTACGATGCCATATGGGTGATAGTTGATCGTTTGACGAAGAGTGCTCACTTTCTACCGATCCGCGAGACGTATTCATCTGAGAGGTTGGCCGATCTGTTCATCAAGGAAATTGTAACTCGTCATGGTGTGCCGGTGTCTATTGAGTCTGATCGTGACACTCGGTTTACATCTAAATTTTGGAAGAAATTCCACGATGCTATGGGGACAAGGTTACATATTAGCACGGCTTATCATCCCCAAACCAATGGTCAGTCAGAAAGGACCATTCAGACATTGGAAGACATGCTTCGAGCATGTGTGATTGATTTTTATGGAAGTTGAGATGACCACCTACCATTAGCTGAATTCTCCTACAACAACAGCTATCATGCCAGCATTGGTATGCCGCCATATGAGATGCTATATGGTAGGAGATGCAGAACACCCGTTTGTTGGGGTGATATTGGTCAGAAGGAATTGGGAAGCGTCGAGGTAATCGAGGCTACGACTGAGAAGCTTGAAAAGATCACAGCCTTTATGAAGGCAGCCAAAGACAGACAGAAGTCGTATGCTGATAAACGACGTAGGCCGATTGAGTTCCAGGTTGGTGACCGGGTTATGCTGAAGGTCTCACCTTGGAAGGGTATTATCCGATTCAGAAAGCGGGGCAAGTTGAGCCCAAGGTATATAGGCCCTTTCCGAATCATTGCTCGAGTAGGAGAGGTGGCCTATAGACTGGAGTTACCAGATGAGTTAAATGGAATTCACTCGACATTCCACGTATCGCATCTAAGGAAGTGCCTAGCAGATGAAGATATGATTGTCCTATTGGAAGATATCGAAGTAGATGAACGGCTCAATTATGTGGAGCAACCAGTGGCAATCATCGACCGAAAGGACAAAAGGCTAAGGAATAAAGTGGTTCCTCTTGTGCGTGTACAGTGGAAGCACAGGAAGGGATCCAAGTCAACGTGGGAGACTGAGGAAGAAATGAGACAGCATTACCCTCGTTTGTTCGACGAATAACAGGTTTCGGGGACGAAACCTATTTAAGGGGGGTGGACTTGTAACACCCGGATATTTATTATTTTGAAGCCGGTGAAGAAAGAAAAGAAAATAAAGTTCAAAGTCGAGGGACCAAACTCGCCAACGAAGAAAAGTTGGGAAATGTGGTGATATTAGTAGGGAGAGGGCAGCCCACTCTCCCCACACACCCCACATTTCAGATTTCATAGAGAGAAAGGAGAAAAAGTTGGTTCGAGTTAGTTCGGGTCGCCAAAATCATCGTGTAGCAAGCCAAATCGAAGCTCTTGTCGTTGTGCTTGTTTGTGTGAGTTCTAGAACCCCACTTTTACTTGTTTTCAAACGATTTTGGGGCTGGAAAACATCTGCAATCGGGTTTTTGAGTATGTGTATGTTGACCCGTTTGTGTATGTGTATGTGTATGTATGGTGCGTTTGTGGCTTGATTGTGAGCTTGTGTGTGCTTGAATGGTGTCGTGGTATGCATCCCTAAGGTTTAGGATGGTCGATTTGGGCTTAAAATGGGTTTAGAGGAGTTTGGAGGCAGAAAACCCTCGGCTGCAGTCGGGATGAACTGCATTCTGCATCAGTTAGGGCTAGGCGACCGACTGGAGGCCGAATGGAGGCCATACGGCCGATTAGGGTGCGATTGGGGTCCATTCGCACGATTGAATGTCCATTCGCACGATTGAAGGGCCAGTCGCATGGGGGTCATGCGACTGAAGGTCCAGTCGCATAAGTGCTCATCCGCATTGATCCTATTCGCATAAGGTCCATCCGCATTGTCCATTCGCACGACTGGATGTTCATTCCCATAGGTGTTCATCCGTATTAGTTCATTCGCATGATGTTCAGACGCATGGAGGCCATGCGACTGAAGGGTGTCCATGCGCCCGAGTAGGGCTGTCACACCCGAGGAAAGTGTAGTTTGACTTCTGACTTACGGGAAAAGTGCAGATGTAAGTTTTGACATAAAGATTCCTGTAAGAGCATGTAAGATGACGATTGGGGCCTTAGAGAGCATGTTGGGCATGACAATGATGATGTTGCATATTAGGGCTTGTTATGTATGTATGATGTTGCCCTGTATGATGATGATGAATGTGTATGATATGTTCCTTAATATGATGTATGTTATCTTTCTTGTGGCCTTATGTGTAATGTTAATGAATAAATGAAGTATTATGTAACGTAAAGTGAAAGATAATGAAAGGGAAACATAAAGTAAGAATGCATGCATTATTGAATGATGAACGAACGAAGGAAAGGCTTGCAAGCACACATATGAGGTGAGCAACTCGATGGTTGCAAGAGACTCGGATAGCGTGCCATCGATGAGAATGGCAATGAGGTGAGCAACCCTGTTGTTGCAACAGACTCGGATGGTATGCAATCCTTGAGATTGCTATGAGGTGAGCACCCCTACGGTCGCAACAGACTCGGACAACGCGTTATTGTGTAGTTGCCATGAGGTGAGCCACCCTATGGTTGCAAAAGACTTGAATAGCATGCTATTGTTGAGATTGGCAAGTGGGGTGAGCAACTCTATGGTTGCAACAGACTCGAATGGCGCGAAGTCGTTGGGACTGTTAATGAGGTGAGGGACCCTGTTGTCGCAACAGACTCGAAGGAACGAAAGTATATATGAATGAAAGATTTTGTATGAAAGAACGAAGTATGAATGAACATAAATGAATTATCGGAATAATGTACAGAACAGGATCTTGGTCATTCGACCTCAGTAATCGTGGCTGAGTGCCACGAAGAGGGTAAAGTATGACCGGATCTAGATAGAGAAGTGAACGATAATGTAACACGTTGAATGAGCAATGTTAATGAACGGAATGATGAGGATAATACTGATATTATCTGTATGTACGTATGATGTATGATCGTGAACGAATGTAAAGTAAAGTATGTTTTATTTATAAAACTAGAACTCACTCAGCAACGCTGACTTTGATGTGTTTCCAGTTGGCAGGTAATGATTGCTGAGGATGGCACGGGCGACTACTCAGCTCTTTTGGGATGGCATTCTTTTGATTAATGTTTTTGAATTGTAATGCGAACAATCTATTTTGTAATGAATGTTGTATTAATTTGCAAAAGCATTTACATGGAAATGAAAGATTGTTTAGTTTTCCGCTACGATTTTATGAAACACAAATGTAATTATAGGTTTTATGTGCAATGAGAACCCAACTGTAGGCGTCCTGGAAACGGGGCCTTACAATCTCTTCACATCACCTTTTTATTTGGATTAGAGAGAGGGAGCAGAAAATTTCGGGTTTGAAGAAGAAGAAAAAGAAGAGGTTGAATTCAAGGTAAGAATTCAAAGTTTTTAAGTGTTTGTGTTGTGTTTTGTCTCGGTTATGTGCTTATGTGCTTGTGTGTGTTCGTGTGTGTGTGTGTTTTGTGGGTTTTTAGGTGTTTGAACTCATTGGCATACGGGTTAGAAGGAAGATACACCCAAAGTTGCACCAGGTGAGTTTCTAGACCCCGGTTTTACTTGTTTTAAACTCTTCTTAGGGCTGAAAATGTATTAAAAATGATTTTACAATGTTTATGTATGTATACCCGTATGTATTATGCATGTTGATGATGTTTTCTTAGATGCTTATAAGTTGTTCATGCTTAGAATAGCCTTGGTAAGCTTAGAACAATTAGGCTTGATGTTTGGGTTCGAAAATATCCTAGAAACATGCTGAGCAGAAGGTTCATGCGCCTAAATAAGGCTCATGCGCCTGGAATTACCTTAGAAATATTTAAGTGTAACTCATACGCCTGAACAGTAGTTCATGCGCCTAGAATATTAGTCGGATGACTAAGTGTAGGACCATACGCCCAAATAGTGCCCATGCATCCGAAATGTTCATACGCCTAAGTGTCCATGCATCCGAAATGTTCATACGCCTAAGTGTCCATGCATCCGAATGGACCATACGCCCGAATAGTATCCATGCGCCTGAAATAGCTCATGCGCCTGAAATAGCTCATGCGCCTAAGTGTTAAGAGTTGTGTTGGTTGATGCGCCTGCATAGTGATAAAATGCTCGAACAGGGCCCATGCGCCCAAATAGTATCAAAGCGCTTAAACACTTAGAATTTATTTCAGAATTTTTAGGAGTCTGTGCTTTTAAGGTTGTGACCGAGGTTTGACTAGGGCATATTAATGATGAGTTTCATGCATGATTATGATTGTTTTATGATTGTTTCATATTATTAATATTATTATGATCATTATTACTATTAGTATGTGACTTTGCGTGGTGTGTTTATTATCGTAACGTAAAGTATTACTACTAATAATAAAGTGAAAGTGTAATAAAGAAGAGAAGTGAAACTTAATCAAAATGTTAACAAGTCTTGCAAGCATATAGGAGGGACACGACCATGAGTCGCTAGCTCAACTGTGATGCGGGTTAGCTACCCTATGATGCACACGGGGCCAGTCAATTGAGATTGGTGGACCTTTGCAGCGTATCCTAGGTGTCTGGGCCAGCCTTGTATACAGTATTTAGAGCCCCTTGTGGGAACAGAGGGCCCAACACCATTTCCCCCGCGCACATAGTTTAGGGTATTGCTCATTGGTCCACATAGACAGTGAAAGATAAAGATAAAAGAATACAGAGTAAACAAGGCATACAGTAAAGAAAAGAAGCATTATCTGATTGTATAGAAATGCGTGCTCCCGTATAAAGAGATAAATTTTCATAGAAAGAGTATTTTCATATGTATACCTTACCGAAAGTATTTTATTACTTTTAAAACTAGAACTCACTCCGCAACGCTGACTTTTATGCATTTTCAGTTGGCAGGTAATCATTGCTGAGGATGGCACGAGGGTGAAGCTACTCGGTAGGAAAAGACTGACATCCATTTATACTCGTTATTGCTGTTGTTTTGTAATGCAGTTAAACAATTCTTTTGTAATCGGTTAAACAATAGTGTATTGCTCAACAACAGTGTCTTAATGAAATGAATGGTTTTTGTTAAGTTAATTCCGTTGCTTAAACTTATAAATTTATAATGTTTAATGTATTTAATGCTGTGAATGACCAACTATGAGGTCTCCAGAAAAGAGGCCTTACAGACACGTAGTTTTCCAAATTAAAACTTATAAAAAATTATTTACGATCTACTATGTCACAAGAAAAATTAAACGATTTAGTTTTTTTGTCGATTGAAAAGAATTTTTAAACGATTTTGATTACGAAGAATTTAGTAAAGATTTTGCATCAAAAAAAGCTAGAAAAATAAAGTTATTCTAAATATAACTATACAAGTACAATAAATAACTTAAAAAAAATTTTTTAACTCAGCCAATTATAAACTTAATAGTTTATTATTGTCGGTCCCAAGCCCGGATAAAGGAGGAGGGTTTATATCAATATTATTTTGAGGGCCTCATATTTTTTGTTCGCTTTAGGCCTCTAAAAATATTATGCTGACCCTGAAACCGGGATATTTTGTAAACGGGTTTGGGTTGGAAATTGAATCCGTTTGGTCAAAGATGGTCAAACCAGTTTCAGTGTAGACACTAGTTCGGTGTAGAAACTAGAGTAGGTGTAATCCATTTGGGTCAATTTCTAACTTATTCGGGTCCAAACCGGTAAAAAAAGTTTCTTTTTTCATTTTGTTTACTTTTATGTTTATTTTTTATCTTGTTTGTATAGAAAAATGCACAATTAAGATAATTGTCTATATTACTATATAAAATATTTGAAAAGCATACAAATTTTATCTGAAGTATGTACAAGTGTGTTATGTAATCACCCATTGAGCATACTTCTTCTAATTAATATATTATTGAATGCATAATTTACTAGATTAAGTATTATCTTATTTATAATACTTTTAAAATTATATTTAAATTTACATTTACCATTTATATTTGTATAACTAAATAGTATTTAAATTATGTATTATTTTATTTAAATACATAAGTTATAAGCATATAATTACTAAATGTTATATAATTATAATAATAATAATAACAACAACTAGGTATTATTGTCGCACGTTGCAGCGGCTATGCTAGTTTTAAATTGTTTAACAATGAGTAATAGAAGCTACATATTGTAGCTACATTTCAACATTTTTACCAGTTACATAACCATAATATTTTTTAAAACTATTCCAAAAAGTGAAAATATCCAGCCTAATAGAAGATACATATTGTGGCTACATTTCAATGTTTCTATGAGTTACACAACCATAATATTTTTTTAAATAATATGCCAAAAAGTGAAAATAATTGTTCCCATCTCCTGGTTGGGCGTTACAAAAACTGAATCTGATACTTGATTTATGGTTAAAGGTTTAATTTGGTTTTATGTTATTTCACATCATCTATATGGTATGTTGATCGTCATTGAGCTTAGTTGCTATGATTAACGGAACATGTAGGGAGAAAAGAGCAAGTGGTCGTAAATTCGGCGAACTTTTCCAAGGTTACTTACATTCGTAAAAGTATGCACTAAATGGTATACCTTCGACTATTTACAACTATCAATATAAACAGAACACATACAACTACTAAGCGCAGCTCATCGTAAACCTCTATGGACAGAACCATTGTTTAGAATTTTAAAACTGGCAGCCAAAACAAAATAATAATTAACATTAGACTCAAACCTACAACAACTTGCCAAAAAAAACACAAACTACATACACCAACGGCCAACATGCCATCGTAATCAAGCCAACAAAAAAGCAAATACAAACAAATAGCAACCAAACATAATTAACACTAAGAACGTCTCACCCTTTATGATACTAATCCCTTAGAAGATAAATATTGTCAAAAAACACACAAACCAATCAGACAATCTTTTGTCCATAATAACTACATAAACCCCCAAAGGAAAAATGTAGTAAATAGAACCATTAGTAGTATATAGAAACATAACAGTTTAACATACCTGAACAACAACACAAAGACAAAACCAAACCTGAACAACAACACAAAGACAAAACCAAACCTGCAGTAAGCTGCCAAGGAAAAAAGAGGATCACATATACGAACAGCAAACATGCAATCCTAACTAAGTCAAGTTTAACATACCTAAATAACAACACAAAGACAAAACCAAACCTGTAGCAACTTGTCAAGAAAAAAAAAGGATCACATACACCAACTGAGAACATGCAACCCTAACTAAGTAAAAAAAGTTACCCAACAGATAAGAATACAAACTAAATCCTGGATCAAGATAAAACCACTTAACCACAACAATTAAGGACTCAAAAAACAGATCCAAACCACAACAATTAACAACCCATAAAAGAAATCCAAAACCCATTGAACTATCATCTATAGAAAACACTAATAAAGGTTAAAACACCCAATAATGAAGGCCAGAAAACCAAAATCAAAAGCAGAATTTGGACGCATTATAATGATCATGAAGACAGATCAAAACCCAACAAATTCTTATCCATATTCTCATCTCTGTCAAAATCAACATAACACACAAACCAAAACATACAAAAAAACCCAAATTAACAACACACAAGAACATGCATAACGAGAAGAGTAAATCGTAACCCAACACCAAATCTAAAGGAAAAAAACCAAAAGCAGAAGAAGGCGACTAAGTTGAAAATCGAAAAGAGTGAAGAAACCAAAAACCCAAACCCCAACAATGAGAATCGGCGTACCAATAACAAAAGAAAGAAAGTGGGAACCCAGACGAAGACATCATCAATGACCCTTATAAACAAACAAAACCTGAACACACGTCAAGGACATGTGTCAAGACACCTAAAATCCCCCAAAAAAGAGCACCCAAACCTCGAACCCACACCAATATTGTTGAAGTAATCTAATAGTCTACTTATTTATTTATGTCTATAATGGTTGTTTATATGCATGTATGCATGCATGGTGTCTTTGTTTATCTTTTATTTTTATTAAGGTAGTTACTGCCATGATATGTTCATGTAGCAGTGGGGTAGGATGTGATGTTTAGTGAGCCACTTTAAAAGTCCTTTTTTGTTTAGTTATATGTGTGGTTGAAAGGTGTGTTGAAGAAACTCTTTTCTTTCTGTATGATTACATAGAGTGTGTGAGACATAATCTGTCCCCGATCCAACATCTTGTATCACAGCTAGGTTGGAAATCTTGTGGGTATAGAAGTATCAACCATCAGATGGCACGAAAAACAGTGCTAATCAGCCTTTACCCCATCTTCCGACCTTCAAAGGAGAAGGCTATGAATACTTGAGCATTTGGATGAAGACGATTCTGAGATCTCAAGACTAGTGGATGTATGTGAATAATGGATTCGATGAATAAGATAATGATCTTGTCCGGCTAAGAGAGAGTCAAAGGAAGGATGCATGTGCTTTGTCTTTGATTCAACAGGCAGTTCATAATGATGTCTTCTTTTGCATAGCAGCTGTTAAAACATCTCAACAAGCCTGGACTCTTCTTCAAACAGAGTACCAGGGTGACTCAAAAGTTTGTACCGTTAAACTACAAGGGTTACGGAGAGAATTCGAAACTCTCCAAATGAAAGAAGGTGAAGGAGTTGTAGAATTTTTATCAAGGGTTATGAAAAATATGAATCAGAAGAGGAGCTATGATGAAACAGTCGGAGATCAGATCATAATTGAGAAAATGCTATGTAGCCTACCACCTCGGTGGGATCATGTAGTCACAGCAATAGAAGAGTCCAAGATCTAACCACAATGACTTTCGATCAACTTATGGGTTCGTTACAAGCACATGAAGGAAGGGTGAACCATGGAATGGAGGTGACTAGTGAAGAATAAACACTCCAAGCAATAACAAGAGATGAGATCAGACCCAGTGGAGGAACATTTGGTAGAAATAGGGTTCGTGGTTGAGGACGTGCACGTGGACGAGGTTTCGCGGGAGGTAGAAGCAGCATTCAGTGCTATAATTGTAACAAGTTTGGTCATGTCCGAGCAGATTGTTGGAACGAACCGCAAGCACAAGCGGCGGTTAGAATGAAGAGGAGGAAGATGAATATCGTCTATTTATGGCGATCGGTTGTGAAAGCAATCATGAAAGGAACATGTGGTTTCTAGACAATGGTTGCTCTAACCACATGACTGGGAGAAAAGAATGGTTCAAAGGAATAGATGAGTTGGAAAAGTCATAAGTCTAGATGGAGAATGGTAATGCCATTCATGTAGAAGGCAGGGGAAAAGTGAAAATAGAAGTAGAGGATGGAAGATGTAGGACACTTGATAGTGTTCAAATCGCTCTGAGTTGGATTACAATCTGATAAGTGTGGGACAGTTGATGAAAGGCGGCTATAAGTTGGTGTTTGATAAAGACAAATGTACCATTACTCACAAACAAACATGAGAAGTGGTGTGGGTAATTAAAGTAACAGTAAACAATATATTTACTTTGGATATGAACAATCAAAAATCATATTCCAAAGGTCTAGCAACACTAAGTGATGATAATTCATTCATGTGGCATTGTAGATATGGTCACATGTATGAACACAGGTTGCGTCTTCTTAGTGAAAAGAATATGGTGTATGGAATGCCTCAAACAATTAACTCATGGTCGACGTGTGAGAATTGTGCACTTGGTAAGCATGTCAAGAAACCATTCCATAAGGGAACAATACGAGCAAGTCGAGTGTTAGAACTCATTTATGTTGATCTTTGTGGACCTATGTTAGTCAAGTCATTGGGAGGAAGCCTGTACTACTTCTTATTGATCGACGGCTACAACCGAATGTCATGAGTGTTCTTTTTGCAAAACAAATCAGAGGCATTCTCTAAGTTTAAGATCTTTAAGGCTCGGGTTGAGATAGAGTCATGGCAGAGAATCAATACCCTAAGAACTAATAGGGGAGGAGAGTTTTACTCAAAAGAGTTCAATAAGTTTTGTGAAGAGTAAGGTATCGGAGAGACCTCACCGCACCATATACACCAGAGCAAAATGGGGTGGCTGAAAGAAAGAATAGAAATGTAATGGATATGACTCAGACATTGGTAGTAGAAAAAATCTGAGTAAAGTATTTTGGGGTAAGGTTGTAGCTATAGCCATATATCTTCTCAACCATGCACCAACAAAAGCTCTAACTGATCGAACACCATATGAAGCATGGACTAAAAGAAAGCCAGTTGTTCATCATTTGAAGGTATTTGGTAGTGTTGTTTATAATTTAAAACCTCATCAACTTCGAAAGAAGCTTGATCCCAAATCAAACAAATGTGTGTTTGTGGGTTACAGTACCAGCTCAAAAGCTTATTGTTTGTTTAATTTGGAAAAGGAGAATATTATTATTTATAGAGATGTCTTATTTGATGAACATGCAAAGTGGAAGCTAGATAACCTAAGTACAAAAGGGTTACCTACTACCACTATACAAGCTACTCAAGAAAGAAACATTGAATGTGATGGGTCAGGAGACAATATAATAAGTTAAGAGTGTGGAAATAGTAATATTAACAATGAAAGCTCCCCAAGTACTCCTGTACAAAATGGAAATAGTTCAAACAATAACTGTCACACCCTAACCGACGGTGGAATCATCGGGGCACACGGATGTGAAACGATTGTTCATAGCACATGGAACTAGATAAGTTAGAATAATATTAAATACCATTTTTCATTGTACAATACTAGACAAATAAGTCATTAAAATACAACAAAGATATAAAGAACAACATAAGATGTTTAATTAAACTAAGTCCAAGCCTATGTGAGCACGAAGAGATCCTCAAGTATCAAACCTAAAACATGTTAATAATAAAGGGTCAACTTTGAAAGTTGGTGAGTTTCCATGGGTTAATGTAACACCCAGAAATTTTCTTTAAAGCCAACGAAAGGAGAAAAAGAAATAAGTCCAAAGTCGAGGGACCAAACTTGCCAAAACGGGAAGAAACTTCGATGAATGGGGGTATAAAAGGGGGAGGGCAACCCACACCCTCCCCATTCTTGCCAAAACTCAACCAATGGAGAAAGGAAGAGAGAAAAGAAGAGAAATCTTGGTTCGTGTCGATTCGAGCGTGGAAATTGAAGTGTAGTAGGTCAAATCAAAGCTCTACTCGACGGGATCGTTTGTATGAGTTCTAGGACCCCTCTTTTACATGTTTTTGAATGATTTTGGGACTGGAACACATCTGAAAACCCTTTTTCGAGTTTTTGGGTGAAAACCCGTATGTATGTGTGTATGTATGTGTATGAACCGCTTGGGGTTTGATTTCGGGCTTGGTTGTGCTTGAATGATGTCATGGTATGCTTCCCTAAGGTTTAGAAGGGTTGATTTGAGCTTAGAAGAGGTTTGGAAGAGTTTAGAGGCCGAAAACGCCTACTACAGTTCGGGATGAACTGCATTCTGCGCATAGCTAGAGTTATGTGACTGGAGATCCATGCGACTGAATGGCATGCGACTAGGGGCTATATGCACGAAAGAGGTGCGACTGAGGTCCATTCATGTGACTGAGATCCATACGCATGAGAGTCATGCGACTGAAGGAAATGCGGATGAAGGTCATGCGACTGAAGGAAATATGGAAGAAGGTCATGCGACTGAAGGTCATGCGACTGGAGTCCATACGCATGTAAGTCATGTGATTGAGGTTCATATGCACAAAAGATGTGCGACTGAGGGCCATTCGCATGAAGGTCATGCGACTGAGGTCCATTCGCATGGGAAGCATGCGATTGGGGCTATGCGACTGGAGGTCCATTCACCTGAGTGTTCTCATACGTATGGAAGACCATGCGACCGAATAGGTCCATACGCCCGAATGACCATAGTGATTGTCTGACTTTTGGGAAAGTGCGGACGTAGACTCGTACTTTTGGGGTTGTTGATGATGCGATGGGCATGGATAATTTAAGGTGACGTATGATGATGAGCTGATGATGATGACGATGTGATGCGCGTGATTCGTATGATGATTGATGTCGTGTGATTGTGCATCTTGTATGTTATGCATGACGTATGTTATGGGTTTGCGATGTTGCCTTGTGTGATTGATGTTGTTTGTTGTTATGTTCCTTATTATTATGTATGATTGTCTTCCTGTGATTTGCGTTGAACGTTAATGAATGTAATTAAAGTATTATGTAACGTAAAGTGGAAGATAATGAAAGAGGAACGTAATGAATGAATGCAAGCATGAACGAACAAATGAGAGTAAGGATGGCTTGTAAGAGAAAGGAGGAGGTTCACAACTCATTGAGAGTTGTTAGCTCAACTGTGTGTGTATTATAGTGTGCGATCTTGGCTAACTCATAAGGGGACATAGACACAGTAGGGAGTTCAGTTTTGGTAACTGCTCTGATACGTGGGATGTGGTATTTACTATGTGCTATGTAGCGTGCAATTTTGGCTAACTCATATGGTTTATGTAGCTTGCGATCTTGTCTAACCCATGAGATGGCGTGCGATTCTGGCTAAACCCCAAGAGTTCTCACACACACAGGGGGAGTCGGTCTTGGTGACCACTCCAATGGTGCGATTGGTACGATATGTGCGATGGACAACATAAGGGTAGCGTGTGATTTTGGCTAACTCATGTGGATTATATAGTGTGCGATCTTGGCTAACCCATGAGATAGCATGCGATTTTGGCTACCTTATGTGTGCGATCCATACGATATGTATTTCGGGTACGATGATGCGAAAATGCGATATGTGTGAAATGAGCAGACGTAAGAAAAGATGTTATAACGAATCAAGCGAATGATAATGTACCGTGCGATGATTAATGAATGAATAATGTAATGAACATAATGGAAGATAATAATTATATTATCTATGCGTATGTATGTTGTGTGATCGCTTACAAAAGTAACGAATGGTTTTATAAAGGAAGTAAAGTATGTTTATTATAAAACTAGAATTCACTCAGCAACACTGACTTTGATGTGTTCCTAGTTGGCAGGTATGTTGCTGAGGATGGCACGGGGCAACTACTCAGTTCTTTTGGGATGGCATCCAATGTTATAACGCTTTTGTAATGAAATGATAAATGATACTGTGTAATGAACGGTTATATTATTTTGCAAAAGCACTTCGATGAAATAAAAATGTTGTTTTTAATGTTTTCACTGCAACGATTTATGAAAGTAAAATGTAATTATATGTTCTATGTGCGATGAGGATCCAACTGTAAGCGTCCCGGGAACAGGGTCTTACAAGTTGGTATCAGAGCCAAAGTTTAAGTGAAATGGGTAAATTTTCAAAATAAACCTTGACTTAAACTGAAAATGGGACGGAAAGGAAGTAGGATGCCAATCTGAGTAGCTGGGCGCCATCAGGTATTTTTGTAATGTTAACCGGTATTATGTGCGCATGTATGTGGTTTATGTGTTCCTGGTAGATTTAGATACTAATGTAGTCAGGACAGGTAATGCTTAGGGTATGAAGAGTAAAATAAGTGGCTAATCATAACTAGCCACTATAATTAGGGACTTACTATACTTGACATAAACTGAGCTGTTCCTTGAACGACCATGTTAGTTTTTGAATCTTTCAGTGTGTTTAGAGATGGGTGGCGGTAGATCTTCGAAAGCTTCATGTGGTGGAGGTGGTGGTGGACGTGGTGCTGAACCACGAATCACACGAGGAGACCTAGAGTTGAAAAAGTGGTTCATGAAGAACCTGAAACCCCTCATCCGGAGGGCGGTGATGAGAGTGCTAATCTAAGAGCCTCGATGAAAGAGGAGGTTGCAGAGGAAGTGCATCAGGTCATGCAAACAATCCTACCGTCTTTAGTGACCGAAGTGATAAAGATTGTTAGAGATGGAGAGAGACAGGAAAGGGGTAGACCTTCGGGTGGAAGGAGACGGCCCGAGACTGAAACGGTTTTCCCTGATGATGAAAAGGAAGAGGAAGAGGAAGAGCATGCGCCGGAGGTGGCACGAGGCTGTAACTATGGGGCATTTCAACGATGTAAGCCCCCAACTTTTGATGGTAATGGCACTGCTGCTACTGCTCACCAATGGGTGAGGGAAATGGAAGCCATTCTAAACATCAGCGAGTGCTAGGAAGATCAGAAGGTAAAGTTTGATGCCCACTCTTTCGTGGACTCAGCGTTGTACTGGGGGGACAACATAGTCCAAGTTGAGGGTAGCCGGGCTATCTGAAAGATGAGATGGTCAGAGTTGAAAAGGCTGGTGATTAAGGAGTTCTATCCTCACTGTGAGATGGATAAAGTTGAAAAAGAGTTCTTGCAGCTGGAGGCGGGAACAATGACGCATCAGCAATACACCACCAAGTTCAATGAAATGGCACGACTGGTGCCGGATTAGGTGACACCTCTGTCGCGAAAGATCAAGAGGTATATTCAGGGCTTGCCGGCGGATATCTGTAGGCACATGATTGCTGCCCGACCGAGCACGTTTAGGTCGGCAGTTGATTTGGCGGGGAGGTTGTACGATGAAAGAACTATGGTGGTGGTGGTGGCTGAAGAAGGCGAGAAAGGTGATGTAGTGTAACACCCAGTTATTTATTCATTTATTTTCAAGCCGACTAAAGAAGAAAAGAAATAAAGTCCAAAGTCGAGGGACCAAACTCGCCAACAAAAGAAAGTCGGGTGAGTGGAAGTATATAAGAAAGAGGGCAGCCCTTACCCTCTCCCCACACTCACAAATCAGCCAAAGAAAGAAGAGAAGAGAGAAAGAAGAGAAAAGGGGAAAAAGTTGGTTCGGGTTGGTTCTAGTGAGCCAAAATTGTCGAGAAGCGAGTCAAACCGAAGCTCTACTTCTTGGTGTCATTGGTGTGAGTTATAGGACCCCTCTTTTACTTGTTTTCAAATGATTTTGGGGCTGGAACACAAATAAAAATAGGGTTTTTGAGTGTGTATGTGTGTGAGCCGTATGCGTATGTGTATGTGTGTGTATGATGCTTTTGAGTCTTGATTGTGAGATTATGTGTGCTTGAATGGTGTTGTGGTATGCATCCCTAAGGTTTAGGATGGTTGATTTAGGGTTAAAATGGGTCTAGATGAGTTTGGAGGCCGAAAACCCTCGGCTGCAATCGGGATGAACTGCATTCTGCACCAGCTAGGGCCAGGCGACCGACTGGAGGCCGAATGGAGGCCATTCGGCCGAATAAGGTGCGATTGGGGACCATTCGCATGATTGAAGGTCCATTCGCACGATTGAGAGGCCAGTCACATGGAGGTCATGCGATTGGAGGTCCAGTTTCATGAGTGCTCATCCGCATTAGCCCCATTACCATAATTGCTCATCCGCATTGTTCATTCGCATGATTGAGTGTTCATCCGCATTGGATCATTCACATGATGTTCAGTTGCATGGAGGCCATGCGACTGAAGGGTGTCCATACGCCCGAATAGGGCTGTCGCACCCGAGGAAAGTGTAGCTTGACTTCTGACTTTCGGGGGAAAGGGCAGATGTAAGTTTTGACGTAAAGGTTCCCGTAAGAGCATGTAAGATGATAGTTGTGATCTTAGAGAGTATGTTGGGCATGATGATGATGATGTTGCATGTTTATGCTTGTTATGTATGTATGATGTTGCCCTGTATGATGTTGATGACTGTGTATGATATGTTCCTTATTATGATGTATGTTATCTTTCTGGTGGCTTTACGTGTCATGTTAATGAATAAATGAAGTATTATGTAACGTAAAGTGAAAGATAATGAAAGAGGAACATGAAGTAAGAATGCATGCATTATTGAACGATGAATGAACGAAGGAAAGGCTTGCAAGCACATATATGAGGTGAGCAACCCTGTCGTTGCAACAAACTCAGATGGTGTGCGATCATTGAGATTGCTATGAGGTGAGCAAACCTGTTGTTGCAACAGACTCGGATGGTGTGCGATCATTAAGATTGCTATGAGGTGAGCAACCCTGTTGTTGCAACAGACTCGGATGGTGTGCAATCATTGAGATTGCTATGAGGTGAGCACCCCTATGGTTGCAACAGACTCAGACAACGCATTATCACGAAATTGCCATGAGGTGAGCAACCCTATGGTTGCAACAGACTCGGATAGCATGCTATCGTTGAAATTGGCAATTGGGGTGAGCAACTCTATGGTCGCAACAGACTCGGATAGCGCGAAGTCGCTAGGATTGTTAATGAGGTGAGCGACCCTGTTGTCGCAACAGACTCGGAAGGACAAACGTATAAATGAACAAAAGTTAATGAATGTAATGGAAGATAATAATATATTATCAATGTGTATGTATATTGCATGGTCATGAATGAATGTAAAGTATAGTATGATTTTGAAGGAAAGAAAATAACGGTTTTACAGAAGTAAAGTATGTTTATTTATAAAACTAGAACTCACTCAGCAACGCTGACTTTGATGTGTTTCCAGTTGGCAGGTAGTGATTGCTAAGGATGGCACGGGCGACTACTCAGCTCTTTTGGGATGGCATTCTTCTGATTAATGGTTTTGCAATATAATGCGAACAAGCTGTTTTGTAATGAATGTTGTAATAACTTGCAAAAGTATTTACATGGAAATGAAAGATTGTTTTAGTTTTCCGCTGAAATTTTATGAAATACGAATGTAATTATATGTTTTATGTGTGATGAGAACCCAACTGTATGCGTCCCGAGAACGGGGCCTTACAAGTTGGTATCAAAGCCAAAGTTTAAGTGAAATGTGTAAAATTTGAAAATAAACCTTAACTTAAACTGAGAATGGGACGGAATTAGGAAAGGGATGCCAATCTGAGTAGCTACGTGCCGTCAGGTATTTTCGTAAAGTTAACCAGTTTTATGTGTGCATGGTATTTGGTTATGTGTTGTATGTAGATTTAAATACTGATGTAGTCAGGACAGGTAATGCTTGGGATATGAAGAGTAAAGTAAGTGGCTAATCACAACTGGCCACTATAATTAGGGACTACTATACTTGACATAAACTGAGTTGTTCCCTTGAATAACCGTGTTGGTGTTTGAATCTTTCAGTGTGCGTGTGACGGTCGGAGGTAAATCTTCGAAAGCTTCACGAGGTGGAGGTCACGGTGCTAAACCGTGACCCAAGAGGGGGAGAACCAGAGTTAAGAAGGTGGTTCATGAAGACCCAGAGACCCCTTATCCAGAGGGTGGCGACGAGAGTGCCAATCTGAGGGCCTCTGTGAAAGAGGCAGTGGTTGAGGAAGTTCATCAGGTCATGTAGACGATCTTGTCGTCTGTAGTGACCGAAGTTATCAAAGCTATAAGAGAAGGAGAAAGAAAGGAGAGAAACAGGTCCTCGAGAGAACGGGAACAACCAGAGCTGGAACAGTTCTCTCTGATGATGAGGAGGAGGAAGAAGAAGAAGAGCCTGCACCGGAGGCGGCACGAGGCTGTAACTATGCCGTGTTTATGAGATGCAAGCCCCCTACTTTTGATGGAAACGGAACTGCTGTAGCCGCTCACCGGTGGGTGAGGGAAATGGAGGCGGTACTTGATATCAGCGAGTGCCGAGAAGACCAGAAGGTGAAGTTTGCTACCCACTCATTTGTGGACTCGACTTTGTGTTAGTAGGACTACATTGTCCAAGCCGAGGGTAGTAGGGCCATTGGGAAAATGAGATGGCCTGAGCTGAAAAAGTTGGTGATTGAGGAGTTTTGTCCTCATCAAGAAATGGACAAGGTCGAAAGGGAGTTCTTGCAACTGGAGGCGGGAACTATGACGCACCAGCAGTACACCACGAAATTCAACGAGATGGCACGTTTGGTGCCGGATCAGGTGACACCTCTGTCTCGAAAGATCAAGAGGTACATTCAGGGTTTGCCAGCGAATATTCGCAGGCACATGATCGCTGCCCGGCCGAGCATGTTTAGGTCGGCAGTGGACTTGGCAGGGAGACTGTATGATGAGAGGACGATGGTGGTGAATGAAGGTGGGAAGAAGAGTGGTGGTGATCAAAACTGGTAGGGGAAGAGGTTTGGTCAGGGTAATGCTTCGACGGGTAACAAGAAGGCACAGGTGGACGACCGCCGTGTGGTCGCATCGGGTGCTAGTATAAAGAAGTGTGGTAGTGTGGAGAGAACATAATGGGGAATGTAGGCTGGGGTTGAATGTGTGCTTCAAATGTGGGAAGCCGGGGCATATAGCCAAGGACTGTCGTGCGGTCTGATGCTTTAATTGCGGAGAAGAGGGTCACATGAGCAGGGATTGTAAGAAGCCGAGCACTGAGAGTTCTGGGGTGAAGAGAACTGGAGGTGAAGGACCAAGGCGAGCACCAGGGCATTCACGATGACACGGGAGGAGGCTAGGACAGACCCTGATGTCGTGTCCGGTACGTTTCTAGTGAACCAAACTTTAGCTTCCGTGTTATTTGACTCGGGTGCCAGTAAAAGTTTTACTTCTGCTACTTTCTATGCTAAAGTGTCTGTTAGTAGTAGACGTGTTGATGCGCCCTTCGATGTAGAAATTGCCATAGGTAAGTCTACCAGGATTTCCGAGATGATAGAGAACTGTGAGGTGGAATTAGAAGGTCATAAGTTTCCTGTTAGACCGTTCGTGATGACCTTAGGTGGCTTTGATTTGGTTCATGGGATGGATTGGTTGGCGGACTCCGAGGCAAACATTGTGTGTCGTAAGAAGATGATTCGGTTGACAGCACCTGACGGGAGTTAGGTAACGGTTTACAGGGATCGAGTCACGATAATTCCAAGGTGATTTCGATGGCGGTGGCGAAGAAGTGTATGAGGCGTGGATGTAATGCCTACTTGGCCTATGTAAAGGATATGGATATGCCAACACCACAACTATTCGATGTGCCGGTTGTGTGTGATTTTCCAGACGTATTCCCAGAAGACTTACCAGGAGTGCCACCCGACCGTGAGATCGAGTTTCAGATTGATCTGATACCGGGAGCCCAACCGGTTGCCAAGGCACCGTACCGAATGGCTCCGACGGAGATGAAAGAGTTGATGGGACAGTTGCAAGAGCTGCTTGATAAGGGGTTCATTAGACCGAGTATCTCTCCTTGGGGTGCTCCGGTCCTGTTCGTGAAGAAGAAAGACGGTAGTATGAGGATGTGTATTGACTACTGCAAGCTGAATAAATTGACGGTGAAGAACCGCTACCCCTTACCGAGAATTGATGATTTGTTTGATTAGCTCCAGGGTGCCAGTTGGTTTTCAAGGATAGATCTTCGATCGTGCTACGATCAGTTGAAGGTGAAGGAGCAGGATATCCCTAAAACAGCTTTTCGCACGCGCTACGGTCACTACGAGTTCTTGTCATGTCCTTGGTTTGACCAATGCACCAGCTACTTTTATGGATCTGATGAACCATGTGTGTCGGCCTATGTTGGATAAATCAGTGATTGTGTTTATTGATGATATCCTGATTTATTCGAAGAGTGAGATTGAGCATGCCGGTCACATTCGGGAGGTAGAAGTTGTATGCTAAATTCTCCAAGTGCGCGTTCTGGTTGCGTGAAGTTCAATTCTTGGGTCATGTGGTGAATCCCGATGGGATTATGGTGGACCCGGCAAAAGTGGAGGTGGTTATACAATGGAAGTCACCAAAGACGCCATCCGAGATTCGTAGTTTCTTGGGTTTGGCGGGCTACTATAGAAGATTTATCCAAGACTTCTCTAAGATTGCTTCTCCACTGACTAAGTTGACCCGGAAGGATGTAAAGTTTGTATGGGGTCAAGCTCAGGAGAAGGCGTTCGAAGAATTGAATAGAAGATTGACTCAAGCTTCTGTTCTATCATTATCCGATGGGAGCGATGATCTAGTGGTTTGTTCTGATGCTTCCTACTCGGGGTTAGGGTGTGTGTTAATGTAGAGAGGGAAGGTTATAGCTTATGCATCCTGATAGTTGAAGGTTCATGAGGTCAATTATTCTACTCATGACCTCGAGCTAGCAGCCGTGGTCTTTGCACTAAAGATTTGGAGGCACCATCTTTACGGTACGAAGTGCACTATCTTCACTGACCACAAGAGCTTGAAGTACTTTTTCAAGCAGAAGGATCTAAATATAAGGCAGAGATGGTGGTTGGAACTTATAAAGGATTATGATTGTGAGATCCACTACCATCTGGGCAAGGCCAATGTGGTGGTGGATGCCCTTAGCCGAAAAGAGAGGCCGGAGCCGATTCGAGTGAAAGCATATCAACTGATCATGACCCCTGACTTAATGAAGCAAGTCAAGGAGTTTCAAGATGAGGCACTGAAGGAAGATCATCTTAACTCTGAAAGAATGAGAGGTCTGGTTGGGGAATTGGGTGAAAACACATTCGGTGTTAAAACCCGATTCGGTCGTGTGTGGATTCCTCTTTTTGGGGATCTACGGGTGAAGATAATGGATGAAGCTCACAAGACTCGATACTCCATTCATCCAGGTGCCACAAAAATGTACCAAGACATGAAGAAGAATTATTGGTGGCCGGGTATGAAACGCGATATGGTGGAGTATGTGAGTAAGTGCTTTACTTGCTTACAGGTGAAGGCCGAGCATCAAAAGCCATATGGGAAGATCCAACCTTTGGATATACCGGAATGGAAGTGGGAGCACATCACCATGGACTTCATTACGAAGCTTCCACGTACTCCGAAAGGGTACGATGCCATATGGGTGATAGTTGACCGTTTGATGAAGAGTGCTCACTTCCTACCGATCTGCGAGACATATTCATCTGAGAGTTGGCTGATCTGTTCATCAAGGAAATTGTAACTCGTCATGGTGTGCCGTGTCTATTGTGTCTAATCGCGACACCTGTTTACATCTAAATTTTGGAAGAAATTCCATGACACTATGGGGACGAGGTTACATATTAGCACGACTTATCATCCCCAAACTGATAGTCAGGTAGAAAGGACCATTCAGACATTGGAAGACATGCTTCGGGCATGTGTGATTGATTTTGGAGGAAGTTGGGATGACCACCTACCGTTAGCCGAATTCTCATACAACAACAGCTACCATGCCAGGATTGGTATGCCACCATATGAGATGCTATACGGTAGGAGATACAAAACACCCATTTGTTGGGGTGATATTGGTCAGAAGGAATTGGGGAGCGTCGAGGTAATCGAGGCTACGATGAGAAGCTTGAGAAGATTAGAGCCTTTACGAAGGCAGCCAAAGATAGACAGAAGTCGTATGCTTATAAAAGATGCAGACCGATTAAGTTCCAGGTGGGTGACCAGGTTATGTTAAAGGTCTCACCTTGGAAGGGAATCATCCGATTCAGGAAGCGGGGCAAGTTGAGCCCAAGATATATAGGCCCTTTCCGAATCATCGCTCGAGTAGGAGAGGTGGCCTATAGATTGGAGTTACCCGATGAGCTAAGTGGAATTCATCCGACATTCCACGTATCTCATCTAAGGAAGTGCTTGGTGGATGAAGACATGATTGTTCCACTGGAGGTTATCGAAGTAGACGAAAAGCTCAATTATGTGGAGCAACCAGTGGCAATCATCGACAGAAAAGAGAAGAGGCTGCGAAATAAAGTGGTTCCTCTTGTGCATGTACAGTGGAAGCACAGGAAGGGATCCGAGTCAACGTGGGTAAATTTTCAAAATAAACCTTAACTTAAACTGAAAATGGGACGGAAAGGAAATGGGATGCCAATCTGAGTAGCTGGGTGCCATAGATATTTTCGTAATGTTAATCGGTTTATATGCGCATGTATGTGGTTTATGTGTTGCTGGTAGATTTAGATACTGTTGTAGTCAGGACAGGTAACGCTTGGGGTATGAAGATTAAAATAAGTGGCTAATGATAACTGGCCACTATAATTAGGGACTTACTATACTTGACATAAACTGAGCTGTTCCTTTAACAACCGTGTTATTGTTTGAATATTTCAGTGTGTTTAGAGATGGGTGGCGGTAGATCTTCGAAAGCTTCACGTGGTGGAGGTGGTGCTGGACGTGGTGCTGAACCACGAGTCACACGAGGAAGACCTAGAGTTGAAAAAGTGGTTCATGAAGAACCTGAAACCCCTCATCCGGAGAGCGGTGATGAGAGTGCTAATCTAAGAGCCTCGATGAAAGAGGCAGTTGCAGAGGAAGTGCATCAGGTCATGCAAACGATCCTACCGTCTGTAGTGACCGAAGTGATAAAGACTGTTAGAGATGGAGAGAGACAGGAAATGGGTAGACCTTCGGGTGGAAGGAGACGGCCCGAGACTGAAATGGTTTTCCCTGATGATAAAGAGGAAGAGGAAGAGGAAGAGCCTGCGTTGGAGGTGGCACGAGGCTATAACTATGGGCATTTCAATGATGCAAGCCCCCAACTTTTGATGGTAATGGCACTGCTGCTGCTGCTCACCAATGGGTGAGGGAAATGGAAGCCGTTCTAAACATTAGCGAGTGCCAGGAAGATCAGAAGGTAAAGTTTGCTGCCCACTCTTTCATGGACTAGCATTGTACTGGTGGGACAACTTAGTCCAAGTTGAGGGTAGCCGGGCTATCGGAAAGATGAGATGGTCAGAGTTGAAAAGGCTTGTGATTAAGGAGTTCTATCCTCACCGTGAGATGGATAAAGTTGAAAAAGAGTTCCTGTAGCTGGAGGCGGGAACAATGACGCATCAGCAATACACCACCAAGTTCAATGAAATGGCACGGCTGGTGCCGGATCAGGTGACACCTCTGTCGCGAAAGATCAAGATGTATATTCAGGGCTTGCCGGTGGATATCCGTAGGCACATGATTGCTACCCGACCGAGCATGTTTAGGTCGGCAGTTGATTTGGCGGGGAGGTTGTACAATTAAAGAACTATGGTGGTGGTGGTGGCTGAAGAAGGCGAGAAAGGTGATGTAGTGTAACACCCGGTTATTTATTCATTTATTTTCAAGCCGACTAAAGAAGAAAAGAAATAAGTCCAAAGTCGAGGGACCAAACTCGCCAACGAAAGAAAGTCGGGTGAGTGGAAGTATATAAGGGAGAGGGCAGCCCTTACCCTCTCCCCCACACTCATAAATCAGCCAAAGAAAGAGGAGAAGAGAGAAAGAAGAGAAAAGGGGAAAAAAGTTGGTTCGGGTTGGTTCTAGTGAGCCAAAATTGTCGAGAAGCGAGTCAAACTGAAGCTCTACTTCTTGGTGTCGTTGGTGTGAATTCTAGGACCCCTCTTTTACCTGTTTTCAAACAATTTTGAGGCGGGAACACATATAAAAATCGAGTTTTCGAGTGTGTATGTGTGTGACCCGTATGCGTATGTGTATGTGTGTGTATGATGCATTTGAGTCTTGATTGTGAGATTATGTGTACTTGAATGGTGTTGTGGTATGCATCCCTAAGGTTTAGGATGGTTGATTTAGGGTTAAAATGGGTCTAGATGAGTTTGGAGGCCGAAAACCCTCGGCTGCAGTCGGGATGAACTGCATTCTGCACCAGCTAGGGCTAGGCGACCGACTAGAGGCCGAATGGAGGCCATACGGCCGAATAAGGTGTGATTGGGGACCATTCGCATGATTGAAGGTCCATTCGCACGATTGAGAGGCCAGTCGCATGGAGGTCATGCGATTGGAGGTCCAGTTTCATGAGTGCTCATCCGCATTAGCCCCATTCACATAAGTACTCATCCGCATTGTCCATTCGGACGATTGAGTGTTCATCCGCATTGGATCATTCACATGATGTTCAGTCGCATGGAGGCCATGCGACTGAAGGGTGTCCGTACGCCCGAATAGGACTGTCGCACCCGAGGAAAGTGTAGTTTGACTTCTGACTTTCGGGGGAAAGGGCAGATATAAGTTTTGACGTAAAGGTTCCCGCAAGAGCATGTAAGATGACGACAGTTGTGATCTTAGAGAGTATGTTGGGCATGATGATGATGATGTTGCATGTTTATGCTTGTTATGTATGTATGATGTTGCCCTGTATGATGTTGATGACTGTGTATGATATGTTCCTTATTATGATGTATGTTATCTTTCTGGTGGCTTTACGTGTCATGTTAATGAATAAATGAAGTATTATGTAACGTAAAGTGAAAGATAATGAAAGGAACATGAAGTAAGAATGCATGCATTATTGAACGATGAATGAACGAAGGAAAGGCTTGCAAGCACATATATGAGGTGAGCAACCCTGTTGTTGCAATAGACTCGGATGGTGTGCAATCATTGAGATTGCTATGAGATGAGGAACCCTGTTGTTGCAACAGACTTGGATGGTGTGCGATCATTGAGATTCCTATGAGGTGAGCAACCCTGTTGTTGCGACAGACTCGGATGGTGTGTAATCATTGAGATTGCTATGAGGTGAGCACCCCTATGGTTGCAACAAACTCGGACAGCGCGTTATCGCGAAGTTGCCATGAGGTGAGCAACCTTATGGTTGCAAGAGACTCAGATAGCATGCTATCGTTGAAATTGGTAATTAGGGTGAGCAACTCTATGGTTGCAACATACTCGGATAGCGCGAAGTCGCTGGGATTGTTATTGAGGTGAGCGACCCTGTTGTCGCAACAGACTCGGAAGGACGAATGCTCATTTTGTTTATAACAATGCTCATTTGCCTCAGTGCGAACGTATATCTTTTCTTTATAACAATGCTCATTTTGTTTTAGTACTCTATTTGCCTCAGTGCACAGACGTAAATCTTTTACTAAGTTATCATTATGATCTAATAACCTAGCAAATTTTTCATCGATGCTATTCCTAAACGTGTCACAATCAGAACAAGCATGGTTATTAAAAATTTGGTCAGTGGTACTTACCTGAGTTGGTTCAGAAGAGTTAGCCATCAGTGCCGCATCAGATGATTCTGGTTCTGTCGACTCTGGCTTTTCTATCTCTGATGTGGAAACTTCCTCATTTGGCTTGTAGTTGACCTCGGCTGCAGTTGTTTCTTCACTATGTGACATTGCAATTTCAACTGCTATATCGCCTTCACTCGCAGAATCATCGTCAATATCCTCGACACTGGCAATGTTAGATTCTCCTGGTGAGACAAACCTGAAACTCCAATCCTGTCCTTCATCATCATGAGCAGTTAGTGCTTTTGGATCCTTGTTCGATGAAGTAGAATTAGAGGGTTGCTTGTCCTGGCAAGTAAATGATGAGAACGGGTTCCCATTCCCCGTCTTCTTTGTCTTGACACATTCTCGTTTGAAGTGCCCCTTCTCACCACAGTTAAAGCAGGTCACTTTACTCTTGTCGAAGCCAAAGGTGGTGTCCTTAGTAGCAACCAAGTTCTGTCCAGTCTTTTTCACAAACTTCTTCGCCCTCCAAACAGCACTTGCTAAGGCCCACATTATATCCATTCTTTCAAGCTCCATCTCATCCACCTGCTCGTAGTCCTCATCTGCCAGATGGCAGTTTCCAATCTTCCCAGCAACAAGTCCATCATATGAATGAACCACTGCTGCTAAGAGATCCATATGTTCTCGTGCTACTTCCACGGTCACATTACCGAAGTTCTCGGTCTTCAGTTTGGTAGCGTTTGCTTCTGATCCAATATGATGGGTACATGATGACCCAGACGTGTCTGATCCAGAAGGAGAAGCATGTGAGGGACCTGACGAGCTAGACACAAAAGCAGTCTGGAGGGGTGCTCCAGAAGTCTTAGCTTGAGGCGTGGCGTTATATAAAGTTGGATTTTGTGTGTACGAAGACTTCTGAGCTCTATACTTCATCCTTAGTGCTTCTTCTCGCAACTTAAGAATGAAGTCATTTATATCCAGCTTTACAAGGATTCCATTCTGTCTCAGGTTAGACACGAATGTAGCCCACTTATCAGGCAACCCGTCTGCGAAATTGCTTACTTTTTCTTCCATGGTAGTAGCCACTCCATGTGTATGCAATTCGCTCATCAAGTGGTAGAATCTATCTATGACTTCGTCCAAACTTTCATTACCAATTGATGAGAAGTTATCGAATTCCTTCTTTAACTCCTTTGCCTTGATTGCCTTTAATGATGCATTACCATCATATCTCTTCTCTAGCGCATCCCACAGTTTCTTAGACTGCTTGTTCTCGGAATACTGGTGGAATATGTCTTTGGGGATAGACTGAGTGATCAATGCATAAACTCTTTTCTCTGCATTGTACTTTACTTTTTGTGCGTCTGTCATCCCGCTTAATGTTAGTTTAACTCCATCAGCTCCCACTGGTGTACTATAACCTATCTCAATGGCTTCCCACAGATTAGGATCTACTCCATTAAGGTAGATCTCAAAATGTTGTTTCCAGTGGGGAAACTCATCTAAAGTCAAGAGCTTTGGTGGTTTATTGTGATTCCCCACCTCACTCTCAAGTAGCAACAGATTCTGTATCCTTGAGTCCTTCCCAGCAGTAAAGGCTGACATCTGATCTTCCATGATGAATAAACTTATAATCTAATCAAACAAACTTTCACTGATGCGACTGAAGGATGCGAATGAGTTAATCGTGCGTATAAGCTCTGCGATTGGTTCAATCGTGCGAATGAACTGGGCGATTGGTTCAGTCGTGCGAATGAATCTGGTGCGTATGAGCTATGCGAACGAACAGTTCAATCGGCCGAATGAAGGTGCGACTAGGTCCAATCGTGCGTATGAGCAATGCGAATGGCGTCCAGTCGTACGAATGAGTCAATCGTTCGATTGAAGCTGCTGGTTTGCGAAAATTTCTAGGTTTGACGGGTTTCAGCCGTAAAAATTCGAAATTTCACAAGTTCTAATCGCCTGAGTCCGTAGAAACCAAACGTCGATGAGCAGGGAACTTCCAAGATCACTTTTGATGCCAAAGATTGCGTTTTTAGTGTAAAAACACAAACTTTTATGCAATCTTGATTGAATCAACACGTAATCAAGAGCCAAGAGCTCTGATACCACTTGTTAGGACCTGGTATTCGACTGAAATACCTAGAGATCACGTGTATACCAGATCAAATAGTGCGGAATCCTATTTGATTGGCGATCCAATCAGTGAGAACACACGAAGAATCAATCAAGGATTGAAATTAACGTTAGAAATCGATAAGGAATCGATCTAATATGTTCTATGAACTTGGAGAACGATTTGGAAGGTTTCTGGACGGCTAGGGTTCGACTTGAATCGTACTTGAACGAATGTCACCGTTTTTCACAAATTGAGTTGTATTTATAGGTTGGCACTATTCAATCATGCAACTGAACCATTAGCTTGGTTCAGTCGTGCGATTGAACCATGCGGTTGGTTCATTCGGGCGACTGAGTGTTCAGTCGTGCGACTGAGCCAATCTTATGTTACAGTCGTACGACTGGTCCAGTCTCCTGGTCCAGTCGTGCGACTGAGTCAATCGTGTGAAGTTCTTCATGTGTATGGTTCATTCGCATGAGCCATTCGCATGGGAACTTCATTAAGTTAAGTTTGAATGTTTTAGTTAATTAATATAATATTATATGTAATCATTCAAGTAATTATAATATTATATGTAATCATTCAAGTAATTATAAACCCAATCAATTCAGTCACGACTCATTAATGAACTATTAAACATTATAACCAACAGACTATCAATATCAGTTCATTAATCATACCAAACAAGATCTATTACATCACATATCACGATCTAGGGACATACATGTATCAACAGTAATGAAATGATAAATGATACTGTGTAATGAACGGTTATATTATTTTGCAAAAGCACTTTGATGAAATAAAAATGTTGTTTTTAATGTTTCCGCTGTAATGATTATGAAAGTAAAATGTAATTATATGTTCTATGTGCGATGAGGATCCAATTGTAAGCGTCCTAGGAACGGGGTCTTACAATTAAACACACACATACACACACACACACACACACACACACACACACATATATATATATATATATATATATATATATAGGTTTACAAGTTACAGTTCTTGTCAATGCTTATTAATCATGCAAGTTTATAGAATACATATAGCTACAATCGAATCTCGTCAGATTATAAGTTTTACAAGTAACAATTCATGTCAATGCTTATGAAATATGCAAGTTTATAGAATACATATAGCTACAATCAAATCTCGACATATTAAAAGTTTACAAGTTTATACGATTGGCTAAGTGTACTTGGTTCCCATGATGAACAAGTCATACGTCATCAGGAGCCGGCAATACATTGGCTTTAGCACCAAATAAGCTTGTCAGGCCCTTAGATCCCAATAGTTAATGACAAAAAAGTAAAGATGAATTGCATGTGCATTTATAAAGTTACAAGTGTAAGTTTATTAATATATTTACAAGTGTAAGTTTATAAAGGTTTAATTTGGGAGTTTTAATAATTAAGTCAATTAGAATCGATTATTAAGTTAATTATTTCTTTTTACACATTATACTTAATCATTATTATATAACGTATCTCATATATATATATATATATTATATATATATATATATATATAGGTTTACAAGTTACAGTTCTTGTCAATGCTTATTAATCATGCAAGTTTATAGAATACATATAGCTACAATCGAATCTCGTCAGATTATAAGTTTTACAAGTAACAATTCATGTCAATGCTTATGAAATATGCAAGTTTATAGAATACATATAGCTACAATCAAATCTCGACATATTAAAAGTTTACAAGTTTATACGATTGGCTAAGTGTACTTGGTTCCCATGATGAACAAGTCATACGTCATCAGGAGCCGGCAATACATTGGCTTTAGCACCAAATAAGCTTGTCAGGCCCTTAGATCCCAATAGTTAATGACAAAAAAGTAAAGATGAATTGCATGTGCATTTATAAAGTTACAAGTGTAAGTTTATTAATATATTTACAAGTGTAAGTTTATAAAGGTTTAATTTGGGAGTTTTAATAATTAAGTCAATTAGAATCGATTATTAAGTTAATTATTTCTTTTTACACATTATACTTAATCATTATTATATAACGTATCTCATATATATATATATGTATATATATATATATATATATATAAAAGGTTTACAAGTATCAAGATATTTACAAGTATAAGTTTATAAAGTTAACATGTTTCACCCCAAAATGTGTGATATAAAGTAAAAAGTGGCATAAAGAACTCACAAAGAAAACACACGTGCTTTAAGTTGCACTTAAGATAATAATAAGAAGATAAGATGGTTCCAACGATTCATTAACGATTCAACCTAAGATTTGGTGTCTTAGGGTTAGAATAAAGATAAGATTAACAACTAAATATGAATTAGGATTTCGTTTGAAATTTGGGAGTTTTAATAATTAAGTCAATTAGAATCGATTATGTTTTGGTTTAATGAAATGGTATAGATCAATTAAGATTGAAAACAATAATTAATGGTTCAATATTCTAATTTATAATAATGATTAAGTATAATGTGTAAAAAGAAATAATTAACTTAATAATTATTTATTTAAAATTTGATAAAGATAATTGAATACTAATTTAAATGACTTGTAAGATAACTTAAAAATATTTAAATCATTTTATAAAGTTTTTTATTATAATATTTAAATGATTTTTATAATATCCAAAACCTTAAAATAAGAATAAATAATAATAGAAAATTATATTGTTTTATTAGTTTCAAGAGTTAAAAAAAGTTAAAGAATTAATTTATTCACTAATTATGATATAACATGATTAAATGATTACATAAATAATTAGTTATTTAAATAATTATTTAAATAATTATTTGAATAATTAGTTATTTAACATGTGAATTTATAATGTTTTAAAATCATCTAAATTGAACCATAATAGATTTTTAACATTTAAATTACATGAAATAATTAATAATGTTTTATAACCCTTGTCATTTTAAAAAAATAAATAAATAAATTTAAAATCATAAGTTTTAAAACCCTTAAAATTAATTTAATAATTTTTGAAATGTTTTAGTTAACAAATTAATTTTTATTTTAATTAATTAATATATTGATAATAATTTTTCTGAATTAAAAATGTAGCGAAAACAATTAAATCTAAAAGGGTTGGCACAGGCCCGGTTCGAACCCGGGACCTCCAGCCTATGAGAGTAGTATGGTAACCGTTGGGCCAAAGCCCAAGTTTTGGTTTCAAACACAAAACAAAATTTAAAAATTGTTGATGAGATAATCCCCAAAATCCTCAAGAACCCAAGATTTCAATTGTTCCAAATTGAACATCAATTCGTATGAGTTAATCCAATTAACATTAAGGCTTTTACTCCCCATGTTAAACCGAGAATGTGTATGCATCTAATTACCTGGATTTGAAGACGAAATCGGTGAATACGATGAACAAGGTCGCGACTGAGGTAGGTTTGGATTTGGATGATTCTTGGTGTTGTGATTCAATTAAACGTTTGGAAAGCTTCTTATGATGATCAAGATCGATTACCCTCTATCAATTTCAATCAACGAAACGCAGAGGGTGGCCATCGGCTATGTTGTAGGTGCGAATAATTATGATGATCGGGCACAATGATTTCGTGTTCCATATAAGAAATTGAATGCACAAAAAGTTTAAAGGAATAAAAATGAATGTTTTTCCTATGTTATGTAGGTTGAATTTGGTATGTTTCAAGTCCAACGGGTTACATGTGACATCCGTCACCTTAAGGTCCGTCGAACGACATAAATAACATGGAAATATTTTAATTAATCTTCCTTTTCTTCATGAACTCCTGCTTTACGGAATCATGTCTGCTTATTTTTCCCTTGTGCCTGTACTTCCTTCGAGAACGTGTGTTCAGCATAAAACTTTTATAAATTTCATCACCATTACCACCAAATATATCATTTTTTAATTTCGACTATTGTCATTAATAAAACCATTTTAGGCTATCAAATGCCATTAAACCCACTTTTGACCGTAATATAACGAACATTTTAAGATCGTAATCAACCGAAACAAATTTTTGGGAAACTCGAGGGTTAAGTGCAGGGACTAAACTTGTAATTTTGCAAACCTGGGCTGGGTATATAAACCCCATTCCCAGCCATTTATCCCCATCTTCATCTTCTTCACCTTCAACATTTTCTCCACCTTCTCTCTCGATCTAGCACCAAAAATCGTCACGTTTGTCGCGTTTTCACTGCCAAATCTTGGGTATCATCGTGTATACGCGTTCCTAGCAGGTAGACAACCTTGTTCAACCCGTTTTTGGTTCGGTTTTACTGCTGCGTTTTCTAGGGTTTCGGGTGCTCGGGTTCATCCGAGCACATGAGGTCGAGTGGGTGCGTGTGAGGTTTTTCTGCTTGTGATTCATGTTTATGTATGTTTGTTGAGTGTTTCTGGAAGTCCTTGTGGTATAAAACCCGCGTTAGAGCAGCTCGGGGGCTGCTCAGCCCGACCACAGTCGCGATTCTGCGGTTCAGGCGACTGGGTCTGTCATGCGATTGAGCCGTGCGACTGAATCATGCGTCTAAGTCAATCGTGTGACTGAGTTGTGTGACTAGCCATGTCGTGCGACTGAGTTGTGCGACAGGGTGTTTGTATGCGATTAAGTCATGCGTGTGGATGATTGTGTGCGATCGAGTCAGGTGACCGACTGAGTGTATGCGATTGTGCGTGTTTCGCACGACTGGAGTCCAATCGCACGAATGAAGGTTCAATCGCACGAAAGTAGCTAATTCGCACGATTGAGGGTTGATTCATGCGCATGGAGGTTGGGTCGTGCGAATGTGTGTGTTGTGTGGTGCGACTGAGTCCAATCACACGAATGAAGGTTCAATCGCACGAAAGTAGCTAATTCGCACGATTGAAGGTTGATTCGTACAAGTGGAACGTGGGTCGAGCGTCTAGCCCTGTTGTGTGACTGATGATGAGTGTGAATTTCCCTCGAACGTCTGATGATGATAAGGCAACATCAGTAGAAGTGTCATTGCTTGACCCCAAAGATTAAAGTCAACGCTATTAACATGCACATAATATTTTTCAATTGAAACAAACCTAACATTTTACAATTACCGACAACCCATTTGAAACTGCAAATACTTAACAAGTGTCATCTTTCATAACAAGGAGATCTTTACAAGGATGTCGTAAGCAATGACGACTACTCGTAGTACTTGGATCTACATAAGATCTGATACGTGTGTCTGCTTGTGTGTGTGTGCCACCCTCGACCGAACCGATACAACCCAAACCAACCAAGCATTACTATACGCTTTATACATGTCATTAATGCTTGACAATAACTGTCATTAGGTGTTTGACCGTTCTTTTGCACTCAACATTTGGGATACATTGATCTTACATACTTACCGCTTAACAAGTGAGTTTCGTGGCCCCTTTTTATGCTTATACTATTTTACAAACATTTACAAACATGGGGGAAAAGTATGCTCGCCCGTTTTCTATGCTGTACAACATACATACAATTTTCATACAAGGAATCAACGTGATACTGTGTTGCAAGTACTTATCTGATACATGAGTGGGTCTGCTGTGTGGTTCTATCTTTGCAACTATTTAATTCCAGTGTGGGAACCGACGGTTAGGTATTGGTAGTACTACTGGGTTGACACCCCTACCCTCGTGTTGGTATACTAGTTAGTACCAACAATAGCCAGGTACGGGTCTTGGGTGAATATACACCGACAATTTCTTTGTGTACGTCGCTAGGTTGGTTGCAAAGCTCATGTCATGTGATTTTACTTGTGTATATAACTGTATTCACGGTATTCCATATCATTTACTTATTACAGCATCACTTACACTTTTGTTACTTAAACCTGCGAGCTCACCAACAATTTTGTTGACCATTTTGAGCATATCTTTTCAGGTGATCAAGCTAGCTGAGGTTCTAGGTGTGTTGCCTTAGTGGAGACCCTAGGATGCATTTTTCTTGGACTAAACATGTTTTACAAACAGTTACTTTGAACAATATTGAACTGTGTAAACAATTACAATCCTTGAAACTTGTTCCCGGGTTGTGGGAATTTACATTACAATTTCATCTTTATGTGATCATGTGAATTGTTTATCTTGTTATGCTTATGGCTATGTTGTCGTGGACATTGACTATACACGACACAAGTCCCCTTGTTGTCAGGTGTCGTCATGACACGCTTGTCATCATTTTTATTATTGCATCTCTATCGCTTACCATGTGTTATGACGATTCCCGTCTCGTCGCAACCCCGTGTTTCCGCTCTTAGTGGGGGTGTGACATTACAGATATTGGCTCAATGGTTTCGAATGTTTTGATTTCAAAATTGATATAATCGTGCAGTTACAAGTTCCAATTGATTTGATTATCATGTTTTCAATGATCACGAATGTGTTACATGTTAATAATTTGGCTTTACTGCTCTAGTTTCATGTGAAACCGAATTGGTTTTGACGAGAGACTTTAGTTTCAAATTTGGGAATGTTAGATCGTATTTTAATCCAAATTAATAGTGTTCAGGAGTTCGAATCAGTTTCAAGAAGGCAAAGAATCGATTTAATTGGATTTATTTTGTAAAATGTTTCGGTTTAGGAGTCGCCAGAGCTTGCCGGTTGTTTGGCCGGAGACAGAGGAGGGTGACGGGGTAAAAGGCGGGGCGGTTTGGGTAAAATAAATTTACACTTTGGTCCCTGATGTTTTAAGAACTTATTATTTTATGTCCAAAACCTTTAAAACTAAGTTTCTTGAATTACATTTTTAGCTCCTTGACAATTAAGAAAACCACATTTAATTATTTAATAACAAATACTTTATTAAATTTTATAATTTTAAATGAATTTATTAAATAACATCTTGTAATTTAATTAGATATTTTAATGGTTAAAACTTATTATTAGCATTTGAAATTTATAAAATAATAAATTTATGAAGTATCATTATTATTATAAATTGATTAAATGATAAACTACTTGAAATTTTAATAGCCCAATTCATAATTTTGATTATATAAAATATTTGTGGTGTTTGATCATCTAAACGAATAACCTACTTTAATAATGAATTTTACCCTTTTAAGAAAGTTTTAAAATGATTTCGAATCAATAATTGAGATTAGGCAGATGTTACAGTCTCCCTTACTTTAAAGAATTTTGTCCCGAAATTTGATCACGAGTGAACTAATTTCAAGGAGATGAGGGGACTTGAATTTCTTTTCACGTTCGTAGATAAACTCTTGGAGGCATTTAAATTCAACAAAATTAATTATGATGTTTTGATATCCTCAAGTTTGTTAAGTTTCATAGTTCATGACTTCATATGTTTCTTGACAAAGTTTGTAAGGTCATTAATTTAGAATTTTTAGTTGATAAACTTTTGTATTTTAAACGGTTCAAGACGATTAGCAATGTTTTGTCACGAGTTACAACACTAAGTTTTAGATCAATACGAGACTTAGCTTGACGACATGAAAAAAATATGGTCAAGACACTTTTGGATAGCATATGGAATTCATAAGAGCTTCTCAAGCAAATAACTTTAACAGGGGTTTTTTATGATTGATTCTTGTTTACTTATGTCATTAATATTTCAAAGTTATATTAGTGTAATGTTGATACGAGAAGCGTGTTTATTAACATTAAAGATTCAATTTAAATGAGAGCATCCTTGTAATGGGTTTTCAGGATAATTACGATTTTGAGGGGAAGTCATTCAGAAAGATTATTAAAAATCATTATGAGAATTGGGTAATGATTTTTAAGATCCAAAAATACAAGATCAAATATAAGACGATTTAAAATAACAAGGTGTTTCGAGTGTAACGTTCGGTTTGCAAACCAAAGCATTACGTTGACTTATCCAAGTATTAGGTCAATTACAACTTTAATGAAGACATGTGTACCTATAAGCGGGCACTCACCCCAAGGGTTCCTAGGTAAGGTAAACGGATCCATTGGTTGATTGTGATTTATATGAATACCTTGGCTAGACAGAACACCTCGAGATACAGGCATCACACTCTTCTAGCATTACATGTTTCAAGTTATAGGACATAGACTTTGATGAGACTTGAAAACCACGAATAACGATGCAAAGCTTATTTTGAAAACCATTTGATTTAGGCACATAATGCCTTAAAATACGATTTAAGGTTTGTGTGTGCATTGATATGATTCAAAGAATAAGCACATAAGGCATATAATCACATAATCAAGTATAAACACATAAGTCACATAAAATCCTATCTAATCGTATAAAATACATGAGAGGACTCATGTGTAAGGGTACTTAGTTATAGTCTAGGTAATTTCATTTCTAATAACCTAATTTCCTATAACCATGGCTCTGATACCAATCTGTCACACCCTGTCCAACGGCGGAATCATCGGGGCGGATGAATGTGAAACGATGGTTCATAGCACATGGAACTAAATAAATTGAAATAATATTAAATACCATTTTTCATTGTACAATACTAGAGAATTAAGTCATTAAAATACAAAAAAGATATAAACAACAACAAAAGATGTTTAATTAAACTAAGTCCAAGACTATATGAGCACGAAGAGATTCTCAAGTATCAAACCTGAAACATGTTAAAAATAAAGGGTCAACTTTCAAAGTTGGTGAGTTTCCATGGGTTAAACACATACACACACATACACACACACACACACACCACACACACACACACACACACACACACATATATATATATATATATATATATATATATATATATATATTATATATATATATATATATATATATATATAATATATATATATAAAGGTTTACAAGTAGCAATTCATGTCAATGGTTATGAATTATGCAAGTGTATAGAATACATAGAGCTACAATCAAACATCGACAGATTACAACTTTACAAGTTATACAATTGGCTAAGTGTACTTGGTTCCCACGATGAACAAGTCATACGTCATCAGTAGTGGGCAATACATCAGCTTTAGCACCAAATAGGCTTGTCAGGCCCATAGATCTCTGACGCCGCCAGGCTAGCAATAGTTAATGATTGTCAACATATAATGTATCTCATATAACACTCACAATAATACCAATAACCATGACAAAAAGGTAAAGATGAATTGCATGTGCATTTACAAGTATCAAGATGTTTACAAGTGTAAGTTTATAAAGTTAACAATTTTCACCCTAAAAGTTGTGAAATAAAGTAAAAAGGGGCATGGAGAACTCACATGAAAAACTCACGTGCTATAAGTTGCACATAATATAACAATAAGAAGATAAGTGTAAGGCCTGGTTCCCGGGACGCTTATAGCTGGTAAATCATCACATAAAACATATATCCTTATCTTTAACATTCATATAACATTACAGCGGAAACATAAAAGTCACTTTCATATCATTACAAATGTTTTTGCAAGTTAATACAAGCATTCATTTCAAAACATCATTCGTTCGAATTACAATGCAAAAACATTAACAAAAGAATGTCATCCAAATGCTGAGTAGCCGCCCCGTTCCATCCTCAGCAATCATTACCTACCAACTGGAAACACATAAAAGTCAGCGTTGCTAAGTGAGTTCTAATTTGATAATAAAATATACTTTTCTTTCGTTAAAACCGTTCTTTACTTTCATGCAATCATACATCATACGTACACATAGATAATATCAGTATTATCTTCATTATTCATTCTTTCATCATTACATCTTTTCTTTCCATCAAACCATGAACTTTACCATTCAGTCACCTGGTACTGGGCCGAAGCCTATCATAGACCTTCCATTACGGTGCACAGCGCCTCATGGCCACAGTACCGAAGGCAAGCAACAATGGTTCCATACAAATGGTCAATCACAAACAAAGACCCTGATGTGCATCCTTCTAGGGTAGCGAACCCACACATCGTTGGGCTAACACCTTACAAAGGAGCGTGTCCTGACATACAAGGCTTGCAAGACTTTCATTACTTTCATCATTCATTAATGCAAGCATTCATCATGTTCCTCTTTTTATTATATTTCACTTTACGTTACATAATACTTTCATTTCATTCATTAACATTCATCGTAAAGCCACGGGAAAGATATACATACATCATCATAAGGAACATCAACATACACAGTCATCATCATCATACAGGGAAACATCATACATACATAACATACATCATGCATAAACATGCAACATCATCATCATGCCCAACACAACCACTAAGGCCTCAACAGTCATCTTACAAGAACTTACGGGAACTTCCACGTCAAAACTTACATCTGCACTTTTCCCCGAAATTCTGTAATTAAATTACACTTTTCCTCGGGTACACCAGCCCTATTTGGGTGTATGGAAACCCTTCAGTCGCATGGAGGCCATGCGACTAAACATCATGTGAATGGACCTCATGCGGATGAACACCTATGCGGATGAACACCCATGCGAATGGAACTAATGCAAATGAACACCTTGTGCGGATGAAACTAATGCGGATGAGCATTTATGTGAATGGGCCCTCAGTCGCATGAGTCCCCATGCGACTGGCCCCCAATCATACGAATGAATCCTAAATCATGCTAATGAAACATCAATCATGCGAATGAACCTCAATCGCACCTCAATCGGCCATATGGCCTCCATTCGGTCGCCTAGCCCTAGTTGATGCAGAATGCAGTTCATCCCGAACCTAATCTGCCATTTTCGACCTCCAAGCTCATCCAAACCCATTCTAAGCCCAAATCAACCATCCTAAACCTTAGGAATGCATACCACAACACCATTCAAGCACACACAAGCCCGAAAACAAACTCCAAACGCATCACACGCAAACACATACAAATGGGTCAAACACACACATACAAAAATGGGTTTTTAGATGTGTTCCAGCCCTAAAATCGACCAAAAATGTGTAAAAGAGGGGTCCTAGAACTCACACAAACAATATCGAGAAGTAGAGCTTCGTTTAGACCCACTACACGATGATTTTGCTCGCTTGAAACCACTCAAACGAACCTTTCTCTTCTTTTCTCCCTTATCTCTCTTCCTTTCTCTCCTTAGATGAATTTTTGGGTGTGGGGAGAGGGTAAGTGCTGCCCTCTCCCTTCAAATACATACACTCACCCAAATTTCTCTCGTTGGCGAGTTTGGTCCCTCGACTTTGGACTTTATTTCTTTTCTTCTTTCGTCAGCTTCAAAATATTCGGGTGTTACAAGTCCACCCCCCTTATATAGGTTTCATCCTCGAAACCTGTTATTCTTCGAACAAACGTGGGTAATGATGCCTTATTTCTTCCTCAGTTTCCCACATAGACTTAGATCCCTTTCTGTGCTTCCACTGTAAGCGCACAAGTGGGACCACTTTATTCCTCAATCTTTTCTCTTTTCGATCAATGATCGACACTAGTTGCTCCACATAATTAAGCCGTTCATCTACTTCAATATCCTCCAGTGGAGCAATCATATCTTCATCCGCTAGCACTTCCTCTGATGAGATACATGGAATGTTGGGTGAATTCCACTTAGCTCATCTGGTAATTCCAGTCTATAGGCCACCTCTCCTACTCTAGCAATGATTCGGAAAGGGCCTATGTACCTTGGGCTCAACTTGCCCCACTTTCTGAACCAAATGATACTCTTCCACGGCAAGACCTTCAACATAACCCAGTCACCCACCTGGAACTCAATCGGTCTGTGTCATCATCAGCATACGACTTCTGACTATCTTTGGCTGCCTTCATAAAGGCTTTGATCTTTTCAAGCTTCTCGGTCATAGCCTCGATCACCTCGACACTCCCTTTTTCTGACCAATGTCACCCCAACAGATGGGTGTTCTGCATCTCCTACCATATAGCATCTCATAAGGGGCCATATCAATACGGGCATGATAATTGTTGTTATATAAGAACTCAACTAAAGGTAAGTGGTCATCTTAACTTCCCCCAAAATCAATCACACATGCCCAAAACATGTCCTCCAATGTCTGAATGGTCCTTTTTGACTAACCATCAGTCTAGGGATGATAAGCTGTGCTGATATGTAACCTCGTCCCCATAGCGTCGTGGAATTTCTTCCAGAACTTGGATGTAAACCGGGTGTCACGATCAGACACAATAGACACCGGCAAACCATGATGAGTTACAATCTTCTTAATGAATAGATCAGCTAACCTCTCGAATGAATATGTCTCGCGGATCGGTAGGAAGTGAGCACTCTTCGTCAAACGGTCAACTATCACGTATATGGCATCATACCCTTTCGGAGTACATGGCAGCTTCGTAATAAAATCCATGGTGATGTGCTCCCACTTCCATTCCGGTATATCCAAAGGTTGGATCTTCCCATACAGCTGCTGATGTTCGGCCTTCACTTGTAAGCAAGTAAGGCACTTACTCACATATTCCACCACATTACGTTTCATACCTGGCCACCAATAATCTTTCTTCATGTCTTGGTACATCTTCGTAGCACCAGGATGAATGGAGTATCGAGTCCTGTGAGCTTCATCCATAATCTTCACCCGTAGATCCCCAAAACGAAGAATCCACATTCGTCCAAACTGGGTTCTAACACCAAATGTGTTTACACCCAACTCCGCGACCAGACCTCTCATTCTTTCAGAGTTAAGATGATCTTCTTTCAATTCCTCATCTTGAAACTCTTTAACTTGCTTCATCACATCAGAGGTCATGATTAACTAGTAAGCTTTCACCCGAATCGGCTCGGGTCTCTCTTTTCGGCTAAGGGCATCTGCCAGCATGTTGGCCTTGCCCGGATGGTAATAGATCTCGCAGTCATAATCCTTTATAAGCTCCAACCATCGTCTCTGTCTCATGTTTAGGTCCCTCTGCTCAAAGAAGTACTTCAAGATCTTGTGGTCAGTGAATATGGTGCACTTCATTCCATACAGATAGTGCCTCCAAATCTTTAGTGCAAAGACCACGACTGCTAGCTCCAAGTCATGAGTAGGATAATTGACCTCATGAACCTTCAACTGTCGGGATGCATAGGCTATAACCTTCCCTCTCTGCATTATCACACACCCCAACCCCGAATAGGAAGCATCAGAATAAACCACCAGATCTTCATTTCCATCAGGTAATGACAGAACAGGAGTTTGAGTCAATCTCGCCTTTATTCTTCGAACGCCTTCTCTTGAGATTGACCCCATACAGATTTCACATCCTTCCGGGTCAACTTGGTTAGTGAAGAAGCGATCTTAGAGGAGTCTTGAATGAATCTTCTGTAGTAGCTCGCCAAACCCAAGAAGCTACGAATCTTGGATGGCGTCTTTGGAGACTTCCATTGCATCACCGCATCCACCTTTGCCAGGTCCACCATAATCTCGTCAGGATTCACCACATGACCCAAGAACTTAACTTCGCGCAACCAGAATGCGCACTTAGAGAACTTGGCGTATAGCTTCTCCTTTCTTAGCGCCTCCAAAACCTCCCGAATGTGACCGACATGCTCCATCTCACTCTTCGAATAAATCAGGATATCATCAATAAACATAATCACTGATTTATCCAACATCGGCTGACATACTCGATTCATCAGATCCATAAAAGCAGCTGCGCATTGGTCAAACCAAAGGACATGACAAGAAACTCGTAATGACAATAACGCGCTCGAAAAGCTGTTTTAGGGATATCCTGCTTCTTCACTTTCAACTGATGGTTACCAAATTGAAGGTCTATCCTTGAAAACCAACTGGCACCTTGAACCTGATCGAACAAATCATCAATTATCGGTAAGGGGTATCGGTTCTTCACCGTCAACTTGTTCAGCTCATGGTAGTCGATACACATCCTCATACTACCGTCTTTCTTCTTCACAAACAGGACCGGAGCACCCTAAGGAGAGATACTCGGCCTAATGAACCCCTTATCAAGCAGTTCTTGCAACTGCTCCATCAACTCCTTCATCTCCGTCGGAGCCAACCGATACGGTGCCTTGGCAACAGGTTGGGCACCCGATATCAGATCAATCTGAAACTCAGTCTCTCGGTCAGGTGGCACCCCTGTTAAGTCTTCTGGGAACACATCTGGGAAGTCACACACAACCGGTACATTGGATAGTTGTGGTGTTGGCGTATCCACGTCCTTTACATAGGCCAAGTAGGCACTACATCCACGCCTCATACACTTTCCCGCACCGCCATTGAGATTACTTTCGGGATCATCGTGACCCGATCCCCATAAAGAGTTACCGAACTCCCGCCGGGCACTACCAACGAATCTTCTTCTTGCGACACACAATGTTCGCCTCGAAGTCCACCAACCAATCCATCCCAAGAACCAATTGAAACCACTTAAGGTCATCATGAACGGTCTAACAGGAAACTTATGACCTTCTAGTTCCACATCACAGTTCTCTATCATCTCAAAGATCCTGGTAAACTTACCTATGGTAGTTTCTACATCAAAGGGCGCATCAACACGTCTACTACTAACAGGCAGCTTAGCACAGAAAGCAACAGAAATAAAACTTTTACTTGCACCCGAATCAAATAACACAGAAGCTACAGTTTGGTTCACCAGAAACGTATCGGATACAACATCAAGGTCTGTCCTAGCTTCCTCCTGTGTCATAGTGAATGCCCTGGCGCTCGCCCTCAGTCCTTCACTTCCCGTCTTTGTTGCCCCAGAACCCTCAGCCCTCGGCTTCTTACAGTCTCTACTCATGTGACCCTCTTCACCATAGTTAAAGCACCAGACCATATGACAGTCCTTTGCTATATGCCCCATCTTCCCATATTTGAAGCACAAGTTCGACCCCAGCCTACACTCCCCATTATGCTCTTTTCCAAACCTACCATACTACCTCAATCCCGCACTCGATGTGACCACCTGGCGGTCGTCCACCCGTGCCTTCTTGTTACCCGTCGAGGCATCACCCCGACCAAACCTCTTCCCATTCTAGTTTCGATAGCCACCACCCTTCCTGCCACCTTCAGCCACCACCACCACGGCCCTCTCATCGTACAGTCTCCCCGCCAAATCCATTGCCGACCTAAGCGTGCTCGGTCCGGCAGCGATCATGTGCCTGTGGATATCCGTTGGTAAGCCCTAAATGTATCTTTTAATCTCGTGACAAAGGCGTCACTTGGTCTAGCACAAGACGTGCCATCTCATTGAATTTGGTGGTGTACTGTTGGTGCGTCATCGTTCCCGCCTCCAGCTGCAGGAACTCTCTCTCAACTTTATCTATTTCTCTGTGAAGACAGAACTCCTCGATCACTAACTTCTTCAACTCCAACCATATCATTCTCCCAATAGCCCTGCTACTCTCGGCTTGGACTATATTGTCCCACCAGCACAGAGCCGAGTCCACAAAAGAATGGGCAGCAAACTTTACTTTCTGATCCTCCCGGCACTCGCTGATGTTTAAGACAGCTTCCAATTCTCTCACCCATCGGTGAGCAGCAGCAGCAGTGCCATTACCGTCAAAAGTAGGGGGCTTGCATCGTTGAAATGCCCCATAGTTACAGCCTCGTGTCACCTCCTGCACGGGCTCTTCTTCCTCCTCCTCTTTGTCATCGGAAAGGACCGTTTCAGTCTTGGGTTGTCTCTTTTCGCCTGTAGATCTACTTCTTTCCTTCCTCTCCCCCTCCCGTATCGCTTTGATAACTTCGGTCACTATAGACGGTAAGATCGTCTGCATGACCTGGGGGACTTCCTCAACAACAGCCTCTTTTACTGAGGCTCTCAAGTTGGCACTCTCATCACCACCCTCCGGATGAGGGGTCTCGGGTTCTTCAGGAACCACCTTTTCAACTCTGGGTCTTCCCCTCTTGGGTCGCGGTTCAGTACCATGACCTCCATCACATGAAGCTTTCGAAGATCTACCACCAGCCATTCACACGCACACTGAAAGATTCAAACACCAACACGGTCATTCAAGGGAACAGCTCAGTTTATGTCAAGTACAGTAAGTCCCTAATTACTGTGGCCAGTTATGATTAGCCATTTACTTTACTCTTCATACCCCAAGCATTTCCTGTCCTGACTACATCAGTATTTAAATCTACAAACAACACATAACCATATACCATGCGCACAAAATACCGGTTAACATTATGAAAATACCTCATGGCACGCAGCTACTCAGATTGGCATCCCTTCCCTTTCCGTCCCATTCTCAGTTTATGTTAAAGTTTATTTGAAAATTTACCCATTTCACTTAAACATTGGCTTTGATACCAACTTGTAAGGCCCCGTTCCCGGGACGCGTACAACTGGTAAATTATTACACATAAAACATATATCCTTATCTTTAACATTCATAAAACATTGCAGCGGAAACATAAAAGTCACTTTCATATCATTACAAATTTTTTTGCAAGTTAATACAAGCGTTCATTTCAAAACATCATGCGTACACATTACAATGCAAAAACATTAACAAAAGAATGCCATCCAAATGCCTAGTAGCCGCCCTGTGCCATCCTCAGCAATCATTACCTGCCAACTGGAAACACATAAAAGTCAGCGTTGCTTAGTGAGTTCTAGTTTTATAATAAAATATAATTTTCTTTCGTTAAAACCGTTCTTTACTTTCATACGATCATACATCATACGTACACATAGATAATATTATTATTATCTTCATCATTCATTCTTTTATCATTACATCTTTTCTTTCCATCAAACCATGAACTTTACCCTTCAGTCACCTGGTACTGGGCCGAAGCCTATCATAGACCTTCCATTACGGTGCACAGCACCTCATGGCCACAGTACCGTAGGCAAGCAACAATGGTTCCATAAAAGTGGTCAATCACAACGAAAGACCCCGATGTGCATCCTTCTGGGGTAGCGAACCCACACACCGTTGGGCTAACACCTTACAAAGCGGCGTGTCCCGACATACACGGCTTGCAAGACTTTCATTACTTTCATCATTCATTAATGCATGCATTCATCATGTTCCTCTTTTCATTATCTTTCACTTTACGTTACATAATACTTTCATTTCATTTATTAACATTCATCGTAAAGCCACGGGCAAGATAAACATACATCATAATAAGGAATATCAACATACACAATCATTATCATCATCATACAGGGCAACATCATACATACATAACATACCTCATGCATAAACATGCAACATCATCATCATGCCCAACACAAACGCTAAGGCCTCAACAGTCATCTTACAAGAACTTACGGAAAAACTTCCACGTCAAAACTTACATCTGCACTTTTCCCTAAAAGTCAATAATTAAATTACGCTTTTCCTCGGGTACACCAGCCTATTAGGCGTATGGACACCCTTCAGTCGCATGGCCTCCAGGCGACTGAACATCATACGATTGGACCTCATGCAAATGAACACCTATGCCGATGAATACCCATGCGAATGGAACTAATGCGAATGAACACCTTGTGCGGATGAAACTAATGCGGATGAGCACTTATGCCAATGGGCCCTGAGTCGCATGACTCCCCATGCGACTGGCCCCAATCGTACGAATGAATCCTCAATTGTGCGAATGAACCCTCAATCGTGTGAATAAACCTCAATTGCACCTCAATTGGTCGTATGGCCTCCATTCGGTGACCTGGCCCTAGCTAATGCAGAATGCAGTTCATCTCGAACCCAATCTGCCATTTTCGACCTCCAAGCTCATCCAAACCCATTCTAAGCCCAAATCAACCATCCTAAACCTTAGGAATGCATACCACAACACCATTCAAGCACACACAAGCCCGGAAACAAACTCCAAACGCATCACACGCAAACGCATACAAATGGGTCAAACACACACATACAAAAACGGGTTTTTAGATGTGTTCCAGCCCCAAAATCGACCAAAAACGTGTAAAAGAGGGTTCCTAGAACTCACACAAACAATACCAAGAAGTAGAGCTTCGTTTAGACCCACTACATGATTTTGCTCGCTTGAAACAACTCGAACCAACCTTTCTCTTCTTTTCTCCCTTTTCTCTCTTCCTTTCTCTCTTTAGCTGAATTTTTGGGTGTGGGGAGAGGGTAAGGGCTGCCTCTCCCTTTAAATACCTCTTCTCACCCAACTTTCTCTCGTTGGCGAGTTTGGTCCCTCGATTTTGGACTTTATTTTTTTCTTCTTTCGTCGGCTTCAAAATATCCGGGTGTTACAATAACATGGTTCCAATGATTTCTTCCTGATTCAACCTATGATGTCTTAGGGTTAGAATAAAGATAAGGTTAATGACTAAACATGAATTAGGGATGCGTTTGACATTTGGGGGTTTTAATAATTAAGTCAATTAGAATCGAATATGTTTTGGTTTAATGAAATGGTATAGATCAATTAAGATTGAAAATGATAATGAATGGTTCAATAATCAAATTTATAATAATGATTAAGTATAATGTATAAAAAGAAATACTTAACTTAATAAATAATTATTTAAAATTTGATAAAGATAATTGAATACTTATATATATGACTTGTAAGATAACTTAAAATTATTTAAATTATTTTATAAAGGGTTTTTTTAAACTTTAAATGACTTTTATAATATCCAAAACCTTAAAATAAGAATAAAGAATAATAGAAAATTAAATTGTTTTATTAATTTCAAGAGTTTAAATAAAAGTTAAAGAATTAATTTATTAACTAATTATGATATAAAATGATTAAATGATTAGATAAATAATTAGTTATTTAAATAATTGTTTAATAACTATTTGAATAATTAGTTATTTAACATGTGAATTTATAATGTTTTAAAATCATCTAAATTTAAACCATAATAGTTTTTCAGCATTTAATTACGTGAAATAATTAATAATGTTTTATAACCCTTGTCGTTCTTAAAAAAATAAATAAATAATTTAAAATCCTAACTTTTAAAACCCTTAAAGTTTATTTAATAATTTTTGAAATGTTTTAGTAAACAAATTAATTTTTATTTTAATTTATTAAATAATAATAATAATTTTTCTAATTTAAAATTTTAGCTAAAACTATATACCCAAAAGGGTTGGCAGAGGCCCGGTTCGAACCCGGACCTCAAGCTTATAAGAGTAGTATGGTGACCGTTGGGCCAAAGCCCAAGTTTTGGTTTCAAACACAAAAGAAAATTTAAAAATTGTTAACGAGATAATCCCCAAAATCCTCAAGAACCCTAGATTTCAATTGTTCCAAATTGAATACCAATTCGTATGAGTTAATCCAATTAACATTTGGGTTTTTACTCTCCATGTTAAACCGAGATTGTGTATGCATCTAATTACCTGGATCTGAAGACGAAATCGGTGAATACGATGAACAAGGTCGCGACTGAGGTAGGTTTAGATTCGGATGATTCTTGGTGTTGTGATTCAATTAAACGTTCGGAAAGCTTCTTATGATGATCAAGATCGATCACCCTCTGTCAATTTCAAGTAAATAAACTCAGAGGGTGGCCATCGGATATGTTGCAGATTATGGTGATTGGGCACTATGATTTCGTGTTCCATATAAGAAGTTGAATGCACAGAAAGTTTAAAGGAATAAAAAGGAATTTTTTCCCTATGTTATGTAGGTTGAATTTGGTGCATTTCAAGTCCAGCGGGTTACAGATATTGGCTCAATGGTTTTGGATGTTTTGATTTCAAATTGATATAATCGTGCAGTTACAAGTTCTAATTGATTTGATTATCATGTTTTTAATGATCACGAATGCGTTACATGTTAATAATTTGGCTTTATTGCTCCAGTTTCATGTGCAACCGATTTGGTTTTGATGAGAGACTTCGTTTCAAATTTAGGAATGTTAGATCGTAGTTTAATCCAAATTAATGGTGTTCAGGATTTTGAATCAGTTTCAAGAAGGCGAAGAATCGATTTAATTTGATTTATTTTGTAAAATGTTGCGGTTTGGGAGTCGTTGGAGCTTGTCGGTCGTTTGGCCGGAGACAGAGGAGGGTGACCGGGTAAACGGTGGGGCGGTTTGGGTAAAATAAGTTTACACTTTGGTCCCTGATGTTTTAAGAACTTATTATTTTATGTCCAAAACATTTAAAACTAAGTTTCTTGAATTGCATTTTTAGCCCCTTGACTATTAGAAAACCTCATTTAATTATTTAATAACAAATATTTTATAAAATTTTATAATTTTAAATGAATCTATTAAATAACATCTTGTAATTTAATTAGATATTTTAATAGTTAAAACTTATTATTAGCATTTGAAATTTATATAATAATAAATTTTATGAAGTATCATTATTATTATAAATTGATTAAACGATAAACTTCTTCAAATTTTAATAGCCCAATTCATAATATTAATTATATAAAGTATTTGTGGTGTTTGATCATCTAAACGAATAACCTACTTTAATAATGAATTTTACCCTTTTAAGAAAGTTTCAAAATGATTTCAGGCCTATAATTTGAAATTAGGCAGATATTACAGTCTCCCCTACTTTAAGGAATTTCGTCTCGAAATTTGATCACGAGTGGACTAATTTCAAGGAGATGAGGGGACTTGGATTTCATTTCACGTTCACAGATGAACTCTTGGAGGTGTTTAAATTCAACAAAATTAATTATGATGTTTTGATATGCTTAAGTTTGGTGTCACACCCCAACCTTGATGGTGGAAACGTCGAGGTGTGAGGGTTAAGATTGTTCACAGCCACATAACGCTATATTTAAATGTAAATATAAAAATTATAAGTTTCAAAAGAAGTACAATCATAAGTCTCTAACATAAAATAATTCCCAAACTAAGCAAAACATAACATAATCATTTTATTCATTTAACTAGGTCCAAACCCTAGTTTATTGCAAGCTTCATTTGTTCACTTTAAACTTGGGCATTACCTAAAACATGATAAAAATAAAAGGTCAACTAAAAAGTTGGTGAGTTTCCAAGGTTTTCATACATAATATAACAAGGTTACAAGTAGCAATTCTTGTCATAGGTTATAAGTTAGTAAGCTTATAAAACACATACCATTACAACCAAACCTCAACTTGATTACAAGTATATATGATTGGCTAAGTGTATTTGGTTCCCATGATGAACAAGCATACGTCATCTGGAGCCGGCAATACATCGGCTTTAGCACCAAATAGGCTTGTCAGGCCCAAAGATCTAAGACGTCTCCAGGCTAGCAATAGTTAATGATTGTAAACAAAATATGTATCTCATATAATCACTTACAACACACAAATAACCATGACAAAATATAATGATGAATGCAAGTGCTTTACAAGTTCAAACGTTTATAAGTGTATGTTGTATATGTATCAGGTTTCACCCCAAAATAGTGTGAAATATATGAAAAGGGGCAAGGAAACTCACATGACAAATAAGTATATAATGGAGATCAATAAGATAATATATGTCGTTCCAAGATAAAACGTCACAAGGCACCTAAATATATAAATATTACAAGATTTAGGTTAACAATAAGATTAACGATTTAACGTGAACTAGGGTATTAGAATTTGGGGATTTTCATAAAGTTAGTAAATTCTTATAAAATATACTATTTTATGAACTTTATAGAACTTATTTAAAAGAAGTTAAATCCTTTGTAATTAACTTGTGATTTTTATTCATAAAATATATATTTAAATTTTATAATCATCATGATAAATCCCTAAAAAATAACATACGGTCTAATATAGATTTATTTAACTTACAGTATTATATAAATTCATTTTTTATAAATATATTTAATTATAACATTTATAATAAAATGTTAAAATGTTTTACAATAATAAATTTATAAGAAATATTAGATGACTTTTAAAAATATTTGGGGTTTATAAATTCATTTTTATAATTATTATAAATCTTCCATACTTAATTTAAGGCCAAAAAGGCTTTAAAAATTACATGAGGGTGCCCGGGTTCGAACCCGGGACCTCATGAATGTGGGGCAATATCTTAACTAGTGAACGAGGGCTGAGGCCTTGGTTTACTTTGGTTTCAACCCTACTTAAACCCGAACTAAAAGTTTCCCCCAAATTATATGAACCCTAATTTCGAATGATTCCAAATTGAAACACCAATCAATGTTGTTAATCCAATTATGGTTAGGACTTTCATTCCTCGACTAAAATCGAGTATGTGTATATGTTTAATTACCTGTATTGTAGATTAATTTGATATGAACAGAGAAGAAGAGGACGCGACTACAACGGGATCCGATTGATATGCAAACGATGATGGAAATCAAATTAAACTCGTTGACAGCTTCGAATGATGTTCTTGATGCAAAGCCCTATGTTGATTTTGGTTTAAATTGTTCGAGAGGTGGGTTTTGAGTGTGTTGTAGATTCGTGAAAGGTGAATCAATTTCGATGAAATGGTGTTTTTCAGGTGAAATTGATTGTTGTGACCTCTTAGGATTTGTTAGATGATTGTTTATGTTTGATTAATTTGATTATTATTAGAGTTTAATTGATGAACGGTTAAAGAATTGATGTCGAGCTGTTTCCAAGCTCAATCAACACATTTAATATCGAATTAAAGCTCATAAAGTGTTCGAATCGGTTTCAGGGTGTGACTGGAACCGATTCGACCAGAAAAATTAAATGTTATAGGCGTTTTAGGGGTCACCGGACTTTGGCCGGAGTCCTTGCCGGTGGTTAGCCGGAAATACGGGTCCAAGGGGAAACCGATTTGGTGTCTTTTATTAATTTACACAAATGGTCTCTGTTGTTTCATGTGTTATCATTTCATGCCCAAACTTTAATATAAAAGTTCCTAAATTGGCAAATAAACCCCCTAAATTTTATGTACTTTAAGTTTTAACCATTTTCAAGTTATCAACTTAATAAACTGTTATAATTATTAGTATTATCATTAATATTATTATTATTGTTACCATCGCTATTATTATTACCTTTATCAATATTATTTTTTTGTTATTACTAATATCTTAGTTATTATTATTGCTATTATTAATATTATTATTATTACTTTTATAATCAGTTATTATTATTAATTATTAAACAAATAAATAAAACAAGGAAATATGCATGAATAAACCATAAGGTTTCATTAAATAGCACAAATAGTCCTTACAAGAACAACGAAGTTAACTTTTAGTTAACAGAAATACGATATGTTACATTTGGTAAGTTTCATAGTTCATGATTTCATATGTTTCTTGACAAAGTGTGGAAGGTCATTAATTTAGAATTTTTAGTTGATAAAATTTTGTATTTTAAACGGTTCAAGACGATTACGAAGGTTTTGTCACGAGTTACAACACTAAGTTTTAGATCATACGAGACTTAGCTTGATGACATGAAAAAATATGGTCAATACACATTTGGATAGGATATGGAATTCATAAGAGCTTCTCAAGCAAATAATTTTAACGGGGTTTTTTATGATTGATTCTTGTTTACTTATGTCATTGATATTTCAAAGTTACATTAGTGTAATGTTGATACGAGAAGCATGTTTGTTCAGATTAAAGATTCAATTTAAATGAGAGCATCCTTGTAATGGGTTTTCAGGATAATTGCGATTTTGAGGGGAAGGCATTTAGAAATATTATTAAAAATTGTTATGAGGATTGGGTAATGATTTTTAAGATCCAAAAAGACAAGATCAAATATAAAACGATTTAAAATAACAAGGTGTTTCGAGTGTAATGTTCGGTTTACAAACCAAAACATTACGTTGACTTATCGAGGTATTAGGTCAATGACAACTTTAATGAAGATATGTGTACCTATAAGCGGACACTCACCCCAAGGGTTCTCAGGTAAGGTAAACAGATTCATCAGTTGATTTGGATTTATATGCATACCTTGGCTAGACAGAACACCACGAGATACATGCATCATGCTCTTCCAGCATTACATGTTTCAAGTTATAGGACATAGACTTTGACGAGACTTGAAAACCACAAATAACGATGCAAAGCTTATTTTGAAAACCTTTTGATTTAGGCACATAATGCCTTCAAATATGATTTAAGGTTCGTGTGTGCATTGGTATGATTAAAAGTATAAGAATAAGCACATAAGGCATATAATCACATAATCAAGTATAAACACATAAGTCTTATAAAATCCTATCTAATCATATAAAATACATGAGAGAACTCATATGTAAAGGTACTTAGTTATAGTATAGGTCATTCCATTTCTAATAACCTAATTTCCTATAACCATGGCTTTGATACCAATCTACCCTGACTGACGGCGGAATCATCGAGGCGGACGAATGTGAAACGATTGTTAATAGCACATGGAACTAGATAAGTTGGAATAATATTAAATACCATTTGTCATTGTACAATACTAGACAATTAAGTCATTAAAATACAACAAATATATAAACAACAACATAAAATGTTTAATTAAACTAAGTCGAAGCCTATATGAGCACGAAGGGATTCTCAAGTATCAAACCTGAAACATTATAAAAATAAAGGGTCAACTTTAAAAGTTGGTGAGTTTTCATGGGTTAAACACACACACACAAACACACACACACACACACACACACACACACACACACACACATATATATATATATATATATATATATATATATATAAAGGTTTACAAGTAACAATTCATGTCAATGCTTATGAATTATGCAAGTTTAAAGAATACATATAGCTACAATCAAACCTCGACAGATTACAAGTTTATACGATTGGCTAAGTGTATTTGGTTCCCACGATGAACAAGTCATATGTCATTAGGAGCCGGCAATACATCGGCTTTAGCACTAAATAGGCTTGTCAGTCCCATAGATCTCTGACGTCGCTAGGCTAGCAATAGTTAATGATTGTCAACATATAATGTATCTCATATAATAGTCATAATAATACCAATAACCATGACAAAAAGGTAAAGATGAATTGCATGTGCATTTACAAGTATCAAGATGTTTACAAGTGTAAGTTTATAAAGTTAACATTTTTCACCCTAAAAGTTGTGAAATAAAGTAAAAAGGGGCATGGAGAACTCAAATGGAAAACTCACGTGTTATAAGTTGCACATAAGATAACAATAATAAGATAAGATGGTTCCAATGATTTATTCCTGATTCAACCTAAGATTTGGTGTCTTAGGGTTAGAATAAAGATAATATTAATGACTAAATAAGAATTAGGGTTGCGTTTGAAATTTGTGGGTTTTAATAATTAAGTCAATTAGAATCGATTATGTTTTGGTTTAATGAAATGGCATAGATCAATTAAGATTGAAAACGACAATGAGTGGTTCAATAATCTAATTTGTAATAATGATTAAGTATAATGTATAAAAAGAAAACATTAACTTAATAATAATTATTTAAAATTTGATAAAGATAATTGAATACTTATTTAAATAACTTGTAAGATAACTTAAAATTATTCAAATTATTTTATAAAGTTTTTTTTAAAACCTTTAAATGATTTTTATAATATACAAAACCTTAAAATAAGAATAAAGAATCATAGAAAATTATATGTTTTATTAGTTTCAAGAGTTTAAATAAAAGTTAAAGAATTAATTTATTAACTAATTATGATATAACATGATTAAATAATTAGATAAATAATTAGTTATTAAATAATTATTTGAATAATTAGTTATTTAACATGTGAATTTATAATGTTTTAAAATCATTTAAATTTGAACCACAATAGATTTTTAGCATTTAAATTACATGTAAGAATTAATAATGTTTTATAACCCTTGTAATTCTTAAAAAAATAATAAATTTAAAATCATAAGTTTTAAAACCTTAAAATTTATTTAATAATTTCTGAATTGTTTTAGTTAGCAAATTAATTTTTATTTTAATTTATTAATATAATAATAATAATAATTTTTCTGAATTAAAAATGCAGCAAAAACAATTAAAACCAAAAGGGTTGGCAAAGGCCCGGTTCGAACTCGAGACCTCAAGCCTATGAGAGTAGTATGGTAACCGTTGGGCCAAAGCCCAAGTTTTGGTTTCAAACACAAAACAAAATTTAAAAATTGTTAACGACATAATCCCCAAAATCCTCAAGAACCCTAGATTTCAATGTTTCAAATTGAACACCAATTCGTATGAGTTAATCCAATTAACATTAGGGCTTTTACTCCCCATGTTAAACCGAGATTGTGTATGCATCTAATTACCTGGATTTGAAGACGAAATCATTGAATACGATGAACAAGGTCGCGATTGCAGGGTAGGTTTAGATTTGGATGATTCTTGGTGTTGTGATTCAATTAAATGTTTGGAAAGCTTCTTATGATGATCAAGATCGAACACCCTCTCTTAATTTCAAGTAAAGAAACTCAGAGGGTGGCCATCGGCTATGTTACAGGTGCGAATAATTTTGGTGATTGGCACAATGATTTCGTGTTCCATATAAGAAATTGAATGCACAGAAAGTTTAAAGGAATAAAAAGGAATGTTTTCCCTATGTTATGTAGGTTGAATTTGGTATGTTTCAAGTCCAACGGGTTACAGATATTGGCTCAATGGCTTCGGGTGTTTTGATTTCAAAATTGATATAATCGTGCAGTTACAAGTTTCAATTGATTTGATTATCTTGTTTTCAATGATCACGAATGCGTTACATGTTATAATTTGGCTTAATTGCTCCAGTTTCATGTGAAACCGATTTGGTTTTGATGAGAGACTTCGGTTTCATATTTGGGAATGTTAGATCATAGTTTAATCCAAATTAATGGTGTTCAGGAGTTCGAATCAGTTTCAAGAAGTCGAAGAATCGATTTAATTGGATTTATTTTGTAAAATGTTGCGGTTAGGGAGTCGACGGAGCTTGCTAGTCGTTTGGCCTGAGACAGAGGATGGTGACCGGGAAAGGAGGCGTTTGGGTAAAATAAATTTACACTTTGGTCCCTGATATTTTAAGAACTTATTATTTTATGTCCAAAACCTTTAAAACTAAGTTTCTTGAATAAAATTGCCCCTTGATTATTAAGAAAACCTCATTTAATTATTTAATAACAAATACTTTATAAAGTCTTATAATCTTAAATGAATCTATTAAATAACATCTTGTAATTTAATTAGATATTTTAATGGTTAAAAATTATTAGCATTTGAAATTTATAAAATAATAAATTTTTTGAAGTATCATTATTATTATTATTATAAATCGATTAAACAATAAACTACTTGAAATTTTAATAGCCCAATTCATAATATTGATTATATAAATTATTTTTGGTGTTTGATCATCTAAACGAATAACCTACTTTTAATAATGAAATTTACCCTTTTAGAAAGTTTTAAAATGATTTCGGGTCTATAATTTGAAATTAGGCTGATGTTACAATAATTGGACCACAAATGGTGAAAGTAATGTTGCAAGCTCACCATCCAATACTGGATCATCAAATAGTTCAACATCCAGCTCACCTGCTCCATGTGTACTACCTCTCAACAATATCTATGCAAATACGGTACCTATGGAAGGCTTTGACTACTCATGTCAATTTGATTTGTCCTTGGTAGAGCCTATTTCATTCAATGAAGCAATTCAATAGAAAGAATGAGTGAATGTTATGAAAATTGAGCTTTAATTGTTGGAACACCACAAGACATGGTCACTATATGATCTACCAAGTGATAAACAAGCCATTGGACTGAGGTGGCTTTTCAAAGTAAAGATGAATACATATGGGCAAATTACATGGTATAAAGCATGCCTTGTATCCAATGGTTATGTACAGGAGTATGGTATAGACTATCAAGAAACTTTCTCTCCAGTTGCTCGGTTTGAGACTATCAGGCTCATCTAGTCTCTAGCTGCTCAAAGAGGGTGGAAAGTATACCAGTTTGATGTTAAAACAGCGTTTCTAAATAGTGTTCTACAAGAAGAGGTATACATTATGCAACCACCTAGGTTTGAAGTAAAAGGAAAAGAACAGAAAGTGTATATATTGCACAAAGCATTGTATGGACTGAAACAAGCTCCAAGAGCCTGGTATAGCCGAATAGACAAATTCTTCACCAACAATGGGTATGAAAGAAGAGCTAATGAGCCTACTATGTATTTCAATACTCTGAGTAATGGTGAGTTCATGGTTATATGTCTCTATGTAGATGATATTATATACACCGGCTCATCTCAAAAGTTAATCGATGAATTCAAACACAACATGGTGAATGAATTTGAAATGATTGATATTGGAGTTTTGAAGTATTTTCTGGGGTTGGAGGTTCTACAAAGGGTAAATGGAATATTCTTGTCTTAGAAAAAATATGCAAAGGATTTACTTGGCCGCTTTGGTATGGTGACATGTAAAACAGCCACTACACCTATGAACACAAATAAGAAATTTCATAATGATGAGGGTAGAGCAGTTGATGGTTTTATGTATCGAAGCCTTGTAGGTGGACTTATCTACCTGACCCACACTCGCCCAAATATTAAGTTTGTTGTAAGCATTATGTCAAGGTTCATGCACTAACCCTTAATTTATCATCTTGGTGTAGCCAAACGAATATTAAGGTATGTAGCAGGCACATTGGGGTATGAATATTATGGTATAACAGAGGTCATGATATTAATCTTGTTGGTTACTCTAATAATGATTGGCCAGGTTCATCAACTGATATAAAAAGCATTTCTACATATGTGTTTTCCATTGGAACAGGATTAGTATCATGGAGTTCTAAAAAACAGGTTGTTGTAGCCCTGTCAATAACAGAAGCAGAGTAAATCTCGGCAGCAACAAGTGCTTGTCAGGAAGTTTGGTTGCGAAAGATGATGGTTGAATTGATGCACCAGTAAAGGAAAGCAACCCCTATCTTCTTTGACAATCAATCAAGCTTTTCACAGCCGCACAAAGCATATAAATATCAAGTATCATTTTATTCGTTCACTAACTGATGAGGAACAAGTGGAGCTGAAACCAGTGGACTCTTCTGATCAAGTTGCAGACATACTCACGAAGGCACTCGAAGCTGAACAATTTTGTTACCTATGAGAGCGACCGGGAGTCATGACTATTTGAATTACGGGGGGATGTTGAAGTGATTCCAATAGTCTACTTATTTATCTATGTTTGTTATGGTTGTTTATGTGCATGTATGCATGGTGTCTTTATTTATCTTTTATTTTAATTAAGGCAGTTACTACCATGATGTAACGCCCTGAATTTTTATTTAAACAAAAGGAAAAGAAAAGTAAATAGAAAGAATAGATAATGAGCACAAGTGGAGGGGGATAAAGTGTAAAAAGTACAAAACCTTATTATTTTAAGGTTTAAAGGGGCATGGCCGCCCATCCCTTCTTCACCATCTCCATTCGGCTGAAAGGAAGAAAGAAGAGAGAGAAAGCCCTCGGTTCTAAAGAGAGAAAGAGGAAGAAGCAGCTGCAAAGGTGAGTTTTCTCTTATATGAGCTCGGTTTCAGCTGGGTTTCGAGTTCTTGACTGAAGTTCTTGGTGTTTAGTGTTTGTTTTCGGGATTTAAGAGCTGAATTGAAGGTGGGTCTCGAACTTGAAGTGTGTTGCTCAAAGGCTACTCAAGGTGAGTTTCTAGAACCCCTTTTTTACTGATTTTCAACTTGTTTGGGGCTATTATGCATACCAAGGAAATGTTTTCAAGTAAAATCATGAGTTTCAGCCTATTGTTCGATGATGTTCTGTGTATGTATGTTTTAGAGTTGGTTTATGGGTTAGTGTTGATGTTTAGCATGCTTAGGTGCCCTTAGTATGTTAGATCTGTGCTTGGGTATTATTAGAATGATAATCGGGTGATGTTAGTAGCATAGAAAACACTTCAGAATGTTCTGATACACATGAACAGTGGCCCATGCGCCAGCATGTTGGCCATGCGCCTAAGTGTTGGCCATGCGCCCAAGAGTGGGCCATGCGCCTAAACAGTGACCCATGCTCCCAGCATGTTGGCCATGCGCCTAAGTGTTGGCCATGCGCCCAAGAGTGAGCCATGTGCCTAAACAGTATCCCCATGCGCCCAACGGCCAATTGCCTAAGTATGCTCAGACGCCCAAATAGTGCCCATGCGCCCAAGTGTTAAAACGGCTAACTATTGATGCGCCTGAACAGGTGCCGTGCGCCTCCATAGTGGCAAAGCGCTTGAACAGGGCAGAAACGCCCAAACAGTGCCCATGCGCCCAGACTGTTTTACACAGAATTTTTATGCTCATGAGCCTAAAATTTCCATGCACCCATTTTGGACTTAGGATTTTCTAAGTGGTTTTAAGTGGTAAAATAAGGAGATAGGCCTTGTTATGATGGGATGACTTATGCTTGATGTGTGCATGGTGATGTGATGTGATTATGATGTGTATATGTGTGAGTGATGTGTTATCTTTCTTTGACAAAGAGTTTTCAAAACGTACGTATTATGTTTTATAATACATTATGTATGACTTTACGTGGTGTGATGCATGAACGAATAAATTAACGAACGTAAAGTATTATGTAACAAAGTGAAAGATAACGATAAAGTACGAAACGAGTGAATACGATAGAGTACGAAATGAACACATGAGATAACAAATGGTGAGCATGAAAGTAACGGATGATGAGATCCGTGTCGCGTACCCCGGTACTGTGTCCGTCTTCGGACATGAGTCGGGGGTTTGTTTATGTAACACCCCGAATTTTTATTTAAACGAAAAGAAAAGAAAAGTAAATAGAAAGAAGAGATAATGAGCACAAGTGGAGGGGGATAAAGTGTACAAAGTACAAAACCTTATTACTTTAAGGTTTAAAGGGGCATGGTCGCCCATTCCTTCTTCATCTTCTTCATTTGGCTGAAAGGAAGAAAGAAGAGAGAGAAAGCTCTCGGTTCTAGAGAGAAAGAGGAAGAAGCAGCTGCAAAGGTGGGTCTTCTCTTATATGAGCTTGGTTTCAGTTGGGTTTCGAGTTCTTGACCGAAGTTCTTGGTGTTTAGTGTTTGTTTTCGGGATTCATGAGCTGAATCGAAGGTGGGTCTCAAACTGGAAGTCTGTTGCTCAAAGGCTGCTCAAGGTGAGTTTCTAGAACCCGTCTTTTTACTGGTTTTCAACTTATTTGGGGCTATTATGCATACCAGAGAATGTTTTCAAGTAAAACCATGGTCTACAGCCTTATGTTCAAAAGGATATATGTATGTATGTTTTAGTGTGGATTATGGGTTATTGATGATGTGTAGCACGCTTAAATGCCCTTAGTATGTTAGATCTGTGCTTGGGTATCATTAGAATGATAATCGGGTGATGTTGGTAGCATAGAAAATATTTCAGAATGTTCTGATGAACATGAACAGTGGTCCATGCGCCCAGAGGTGGTTCATGCGCCTAAACAGTGGCCCATGCGCCCAGCATGAGTGGCCAGACGCCTAAGTGTTTGCCATGCGCCTAAGTGTTGGCCATGCGCCTAAACAATGGTCCATGCGCCTAAACAATGGTCCATGCGCCCAAGTGTTGGCCATGCGCCTAAATAGTGCCCATGCATCCAAGTGCCAAAACGGTTAAGTGTTGGTGATGCGCCTGAACAAGTGCCATGCGCCTGCATAGTGGCAAAGCGCCTGAACAGGGCAGAAGCGCCCAAATAGTGCCCATGCGCCCAGACTGTTTTACACTTAGAATTTTTATGCTCATGAGCCTGGAAGGTCCCATGCACCCAATTTGGATTTAAGGTTTTCTAAGTGGTATTAAGGGGTATTATGGGGAGATAGGCTTGGTTATGATGTGATGGCTTATGTCCGATGTGTGTTATGTATATATGATGTTGCCTGTATGGTGATGGTGTATGTTTATGATTATGTGTATGTTCCTTATTATGTATGTATGTCTTCCCTTGGCTTTGCGTTGAGCGTTAATAAATGTAACGAAAGTATTATGTAACGTAAAGTGGAAGATAATAAAAAGAGGAACATAATGAATGAATGAGCGAGAACGTGAGAGGCTTGCAAGCAAAGTATAGTGAGGTGCATGGCTCTAAATGCCTTAAACTCAACCGCGTGAGGTTTAGCTAATCCTAAAGTGTGCACGCGAGGGTTCTAGTCTTTGTTACTAACCTTTGGTGTAGTTCCCCATTTTGATGGGGGTGTAGTTACCCATTTCGATGGGGGTGTAGTTACCAATTTCAATGGGGGTGTAGTTACCCATAATGTTAGGGGTGAAATATATGATGGTTACCTGAGTTACGCGTAACTTCGGGGGTGTAGCATAAAGCTAATCATATGTATAAGGTGAGCAACCCTGTTGTTGAAACAGACTCGGATAGCATGCAATCGTTGAGATTGCCTATGAGGTGAGCGACTCTGTGTCGCAACAGACTCGATAGAGGTCTTTGTCGCGTACTCTGGCACATCATCAGTCTTTGGACATGAGTCGGGGGTATTGCATGAGACAAGATTCGAGTAATGAAAAGTAATGAGCTAGAAATGAATGAATGAACAAACGTATGAAATGAACGTTAATGAATTATCAAAATAATGTATGATACAGACCCTTGTCATTCGACCTTAGTAACTGTGGCTGAGTGCCACGAAGAGGGTAAGGTCTGACCGGATCTTGAGAGAGAAGTGAAAGATAATGGAATACGTTGAATGAACGACAGTTAACAAACGTAATGATGAAGATAATAATGATATTATCTATGTGTACGTATGATGTATGATCACGAACGATTGTAAAGAATAGTATGATTTGAAATAAAGTAAAGAATGGTTCCAACGAAAGAAAAGTATGTTTTATTATAAAACTAGAACTCACTCAGCATCGCTAACTTTTGTATGAATGATAGTTGGCAGGTATTATGTTGATGCTGAGGAGTTGCAGGCATGGATACATAAGCTACTGAGAGCATTTTGAGGCTGGCATCCGTATTTTGACATGTCTTTGTATTTTGAGATGAAAACAAATGTTGTAAATAAATGAAATGACATGTTTATAGTTATTAATAAAAGTTTTAAATTCCGCTGCAAAATAAATGTATGTTTTATAATGTTTTATGTGCACTGAATGACCAACTGCGAGGTGCCCGGGAATGGGGGCCTTACAAGTTGGTATCAGAGCCAAAGTTTAAGTGAAATGGGTAAATTTTCAAAATAAACCTTAACTTAAACTGAGAATAGGGCTAAAAGGAAAGGGATCCCCAAAACGAGGAATCCACACACGACCGAATCGAGTTCTAACACCGAGTGTGTTTTCACCCAATTCCCCAACCAGACCTCTCATTCTTTCCGAGTTAAGGTGATCTTCCTTCAATGCCTCATCTTGAAACTCCTTAACTTGCTTCATCACATCGGAGGTCATGATTAATTGATAAGCTTTCACCCGAATCGGTTCGGGCCTTTCCTTTCGACTAAGGGCATCCGCCACCACATTAGCTTTGCCTGGATGGTAATGGATCTCGCAATCATAATCCTTTATAAGTTCCAACCATCTCCTCTGCCTCATGTTCAGATCCTTTTGCTCGAAGAAGTACTTCAAGCTCTTATGATCGGTGAATATGGTGCACTTCGTCCCGTAGAGATAGTGCCTCCAAATCTTTAACGCAAAGACCACGGCTGCTAGCTCCAAGTCATGAATGGGATAATTAACCTCATGGACTTTCAATTGTCGGGATGCATAGGCTATAACCTTCCATCTCTGCATTAACACACACCCCAACCCTGAGTAGGAAGCATCAGAATAAACCACCAGATCTTCGCATCCATCGGGTAATGACAGAACAGGAGCTTGAGTCAGTCTTGCCTTCAGCTCTTCGAACGCCTTCTCTTGAGCTTGACCCCATACAAATTTCACATCCTTTCGGGTCAACTTAGTTAGTGGAGAAGCAATCTTAGAGAAGTCTTGGATGAATCTTCTATAGTAGCCGCCAAGCCCAAGAAACTACGGATCTCGGATGGCGTCTTTGGTGACTTCCATTGCATAACCGCCTCCACCTTCGCGGGTCAACCATAATCCCATCAGGATTCACCACATGACCCAAAAACTGAACTTCGCGCAACCAGAATGCGCACTTGGAGAATTTAGCATACAATTTCTCCCTTCTCAACGCCTCTAGAACCTCCCGAATGTGACCGGCATGCTTAATCTTGCTCTTCGAATAAATCAGGATATCATCAATAAACACAATCACTGATTTATCCAACATAGGCCGACACACACGGTTCATCAGATCCATAAAAGCAGCTGGCGCGTTGGTCAAACCAAAGGACATGACAAGAAACTCGTAATGGCCATAGCGCGTACGGAAAGCTATTTTAGGGATATCTTGCTCCTTCACCTTCAACTGATGATAACCAAATTGAAGATCTATCCTCGAGAACCAACTAGCACCCTGAAGCTGATCGAACAAATCATCTATCCTCGGTAAGGGGTAGCGGTTCTTCACTGTCAACTTGTTCAGTTCGCAGTAGTCAATGCACATCCTCATACTACCATCCTTCTTCTTTACAAATAGGACCGGAGCACCCCAAGGAGAGATACTCGGTCTAATGAACCCCTTATCAAGCAGCTCTTGCAACTGCTCCATCAACTCTTTCATCTCGGTTGGAGCCAACCGATATGGTGCCTTGGCAACAGGTTGGGCACCCGGTATCAGATCAATCTGAAATTCAATCTCTCTGTCAGGTGGCACTCCTGATAAGTCTTCTGGAACACGTCTGGAAAGTCACACACAACTGGTACATCAGCTAGTTGTGGTGTTGGTGTATCCACATCCTTTACATAAGCCAAGTAGGCGCTACATCCACGCCTCATACACTTCCCGCCACCGCCATTGAGATCACCTTCGGAATCGTAGTAACCCGATCACCATAAACCGTTACCGAACTTCCGTCAGGCGCTGTCAACCGAACCATCTTCTTGCGACACACAATGTTCGCCTCGAAGTCCGCCAACCAATCCATCCCAAGAACAAATCGAAACCACCCAAGGTCATCATAAACGGTCTAACAGGAAACTTATGACCCTCAAGTTCCACATCACAATTCTCTATCATCTTAGAAATCCTGGTAGACTTACCTATGGTAGTTTCTACATCAAAGGGCGCATCAACACGTCTACTACTAATAGACAGCTTAGCACAGAAAGCAGCAGAAACAAAACTCCTACTAGCACCCGAATCAAATAACACAGAAGCTAAAGTCTGATTCACTGGAAACATACCGAACACAACGTCAGGGTCCGTCCTAGCCTCCTCCTGTGTCATGGTGAATGCCCTGGCGCTCGCCCTCGGTCCATCACTTCCCGTCTTCTTCACCCCTGAACCCTCAGTCCTCGACTTCTTACAATCTCTGCTCATATGACCAGTTTCCCCACAGTTAAAACATTTGCCCGATAGGCAATCCTTCGCCATATGCCCTGTCTTCCCACACTTGAAGCACAAGTTTGACCCAAACCTACATTTCCCATCGTGCTCCCTTCCACACTTGCCACACCTTTTCGACCCTGCACTTGATGTGACCACACGGCGTTCATCCGCCCGTGCCTTTTTGTTACCCATCGGGGCATCACCCAAACCAAACCGTTTTCGGTTCCAGTTCCGATCACCACCACCCTTCTTATTCGCTTCAGTCACCACCACCTCCCGCTCGTCATACAGCCTCCCTGCCAAATCAACCGCCGACCTAAACGTGCTTGGCGGGGCGGCGATCATATGACGGCGAACATCCACCGGTAAACCCTGAATGTACCTCTTGATTTCCGAGACAGAGGCGTCACCTGATCAGGCACAAGCCGTGCCATTTCATTAAACTTGGTGGTATATGTTGGTGTATCATGGTTCCAGCTCCAACTGTATAAAAACTCCTTTCCAACTTATCCTTTCCCGATGAGGACAAAATTCCTCAATCACCAACCTTCTCAGCTCAGGCCATTTCATTTTCCCAATGGCCCTACTACCCTCAGCTTGGACAATGTTGTCCCACAAGCACAGAGCTGAATCCCAAAGAGTGGGTAGCAAACTTCACCTTTTGGTCCTCTCAGCACGTTTGACCAAAGACTCAAGCTTCCAGAAAAATAGACACGTTTGACCTAGTTGACCCGTTTGACCCGTTGGTGACATTATGAGTTCTAATTCAATAAAGCCAATGAGCACATACAACATACATGATTAACATTCAAATAGTATCGTATGTATGCTATATCAACCAGGTGTATCACTTAGATCATCATACAATCAAGTACTATACAAGTCATGCGAATCTAGAACATTATCATATCCATTAGTCATAATACAACTAACACGTCACACAAAGTCAACCATTCATCACATGCCATGTGAAGCCACTCACAACTTCACATCCTAAACCCTGCCAATCCTACTAAGTAGGGGCCTCAGATCCGCACGCGTGTATAGTGATCATAACCATATTCTTTAAGCATATGCATTGCATTCACAACATCACAACAATCAATTACCAGACCCAAGCATGATGTCCTACTACTACACAACATCCAAACATACATGATCACCAAAGTCCAAATATCACTCATGATTATCCAAGCATGCCATACAACTAATTTAACACGTTCTATCACACTAGAATTTATCCTTGAACATACTAGCAGGCTCCTATCATCCCAACATGATCATAACATCATACTTCAACGTTTACACAAATAAAGTTTCCCTTTGGGAAAGAACATCCCAAAATCTATCAAACATCCAAAGCATACATGAATTCATCAATATATACCAATTCAAGCTCATATTAACATCTAAGCATGATCAACCACATCCAAACATCATAATTCACCAATTCATATCCAAAAGTTACTATCTTTAGTAATATATGAACTATAACATGTTTTCTTGAATTTCCAATGATCACAACAACAATCTAACATCTAATTATCACCATGAACACATCCATAACATCATAACATCCATAGTTCAACATTTCATGCAAATAAAGTTACTATTATTAGTAACCTATGAACATCAACCCTAGATCATCAATTTCTTGCAAGATTCATGATTCCTAACATTCATACAACTTATTAATCACCACACATTCATCAAACAACCATCATCACCCATAATCATGCCCAAAATCGAATTAGGGTTTGACTAGAATCAAAACCCATGATTAACCCACTAACAACATGTAATTCATCCATGATCGACGTTAAATAACATGCATTCAACCTAACTAACATATAAACATCATCAAACAACATCCAATTCGACCTAATGAGGATCAATTTCGAATCCAAGGTTGGCCCTAATGAACCATTCACAAAAACTCGAAAAACCTAACCTTTAAACGTGTAATGCTTGAAATTGATGTTTGCACGTGTTCTAAACCTTGAAATCGAACCAAATCGGTTCTTTGCTTGATCTTGTCGAATTCGAAGATGGAGAGGGATAGGAGTTGATCGCGGCCGCTTTTGGGGGGGGATTAGGGGTTGGTTGTTTTGTTAAATTTTAATTTACATATTTACCCTTTTAACCCTTGTAATTTGTATTTTATAAACTAAGCTTTAACTCTTTGTAAAGTGTTTTTAACTTCATAATAAAAGATATAAACTTATAAAATTCATTATATATCTTATCTTTATAAAACACAAGACATACGAATAAATAGGCACGTTTCCGCGTTACGCGATAAATTCTTTAATTAACCTTTTATAAATGTGTAAACACATAAACATAACCAATACTCACATAATCACTAGATTCACATCAAATTAACATTATTCATTATTATTAGGTCACCAACGTTAAACGACAACTAGTGTGTGCTCACGACACGTGTATACAAGACTTAACGGAACTAACGGAGCTTGGTAACGGAAATTTACCGGATGTCACATTATCCCATGTTGAAAGAATTTTCGTCCCGAAAATTGCATACATGGTGAGAGTGTTCCATCACTGGTCTACTGCATTGGCACAAGACAGAATCGAAATCGAGAGTGAGTTTTGGATGAGTTGTCACATCATCCCATGTTGAAAGAAATTTCGTCCCGAAATTTAAATCAATACCTTCGTTTGCTGGCATCGTCCTTCGAATAGTTGAGGGTACTTAAGCTTCATTTGATCTTCCCGTTCCCATGTGAATTCCGGTCCACGTCGCGAATTCCAACGGATTTTAACAATAGGTATCTGCTCTGCTTAAGTGTTTTCACCTCACGATCCATCACCTCAACTGGTTCTTCAACAAAACGCAATTGTTCATCCACCTGAATTTTTCTAGTGGTACGACCGTCGTTTCATCAGTTATGCACTTCTTCAAGTTTGACACGTGAAATACATCATGAATTCCACTTAGCGAATCAGGTAGGGCTAATCGATAGGCTACTGGACCTACTCTTTCCACTATCTCAAATGGTCCAAGTACCTCGGATTTAGTTTCCCTCGTTTACCAAACCGAACTACGCCTTTCCATGGTGAGACTTTCAACAAAACCTTGTCACCAACCTGAAACTCTAAAGGTTTCTGTCTCTTGTCAGCATAACTCTTTTGCCTGTCCCGCGCTGCAGCCATGCGGTTCCGTATCTGTGTAATTTTCTCAGTCGTCTCATGAATTAACTCGGGACCTGTTATCTGACTATCACCAATTTCTGCCCAGCAAACCGGGTGATCGACATTTTCTCCCATACAACGCCTCGAAAGGTGCTGCCTGTATACTAGTGTGATAACTGTTGTTATAAGAAAACTCCACCAATGGCAGGTGAATTTCCCAGTTATTCCCGAAGTCAATCACACAAGCACGTAGCATATCCTCCAACGTCTGTATAGTACGCTCACTCTGACCATCCGTCTGTGGATGATATGCAGTACTCATATCCAAACGTGTACCCAAGGATTTCTGCAATGATTGCCAGAAATGTGACGTGAAACGAGCGTCACGGTCGGAGATAATTGAGATCGGTACCCCGTGTCTCGAAACGATCTCCTTGAGGTACAGGCGAGTTAACTTCTCCATCTTGTCGGTTTCCTTTATTGCAAGGAAATGAGCAGACTTTGTCAATCGATCCACAATAACCCATATCGTGTCACAACCAGTACTAGTCCGGGGTAGCTTAGTAATAAAATCCATGGAGATTTGTTCCCATTTCCACATTGGAATCTCGGGTTGTTGTAATAGTCCGGATGGTTTTTGATATTCCACTTTTACCTTCGAGCAGGTCAAACACTTGCTCACATACGTAGCTACATCCGCTTTCATGTTAGGCCACCAATAGTGAGCCTTTAGGTCATGATACATCTTGTCGGATCCAGGATGTATAGAATACTTAGATTTGTGTGCCTCGCTCATAACTAAATCTCTCAGATTTCCATGAACAGGCACCCAAAGTCTATCCATGAAATACCGAATTCCATCCTCTTTCATCACTAGCTGCTTATCCATTCCCCTTAACATTTCAGAACCAATATTTTCCACCTTTAAAGCTTCTATTTGTGCCTCCTTAACTTGTTCGGGCAGTTGGGTACTGATAGTAAGCTGTAAAGCTCGCACCCGTCGGGGTTTAGCTGTTTCCTTCCTGCTTAAAGCATCGGCAACTACGTTCGCCTTTCCGGATGATACTTAATTGCGCAATCATAATCATTTAGTAGTTCCACCCAACGTCGCTGCCTCATATTCAACTCTTTTTGCTCAAAGATATGTTGAAGACTCTTGTGATCGGTGTAGATAGTGCACTTGGTACCGTACAAATAATGTCTCCAGATCTTTAAGGCAAAAACTACTGCACCCAATTCTAAGTCATGGGTAGTATAGTTCTTCTCATGAACCTTTAGTTGTCTCGAGGCGTAGCTATCACCTTGTCTCGTTGCATCAAGACACAACCCAATCCTTGAATGGATGCATCGCAATACACCACAAAGTCATCTGTTCCTCGGGTAATGCTAATATCGGGGCAGTACAGAGTTTTTGTTTAATAATTGGAAAGCTGATTCTTGACTCTCAGCCCATTTGTATGTCGTTCCTTTGTGAGTCAAGGCTGTGAGAGGTGTGCGATCTTAGAAAATCCTCTATGAATCGGCGGTAATATCCTGCTAATCCTAGAAATTGTCTTATCTCGCTTGGTGTTTTGGGTGTAGTCCAATTCTTTATCGCCTCAATTTTGGCAGGATCAACGTGTATTCCTTTCTCATTAACAATATGACCTAGGAATTGTACCTCTCTTATCCAAAAGTCACACTTTGAGAATTTAGCATCCAGCTACTAATTTTTTCACAATATACATATCAATGAACACAATGACAAACTGATCAAGATAAGGTTTGCACATGCGGTTCATGAGGTCCATGAACACAGCAGGTGCATTAGTCAACCCAAAAGGCATGACCAAGAACTCATAATGACCATAACGAGTACGAAATGCAGTCTTGGGAATGTCTTCTTCTCGAACTCTGAGTTGATGATAACCAGATCTCAAGTCAATCTTCGAGTAATAGCTTGATCCTTGAAGCTGATCGAACAAGTCGTCGATACGAGGTAAAGGGTATCGGTTCTTGACTGTTACTTTGTTTAACTCTCGATAATCGATGCACATCCGGAATGTGCCATCCTTCTTCTTAACAAAGAGTACAGGAGCTCCCCAAGGTGATGTACTAGGTCGAATAAAGCCCTTATCCAAAAGCTCCTGAAGTTGTGACGACAACTCCTGTAGTTCGTTGGTGCTAATCGATAAGGTGCCCTAGCAATCGGAGCTGCGCCGGGAGTCAACTCAATCTGGAATTCCACTTGGCGGTGCGGTGGTAATCCAGGAAGATCTTCTGGGAACACCTCCGGAAAGTCGCGTACTACGGGAATATCCTCCATTCTCTTTTCTTCCTTTTGCTTATCGGTTACAAGTGCTAGGATAGCCACAGGCCCTTTCGTAACAACTTTTGAGCTTTCATATACGAGATGATGCCTATCACAGCACCACTCCTATCACCTTTGACGGTAAGAACTTGATCACCAACGGGATCCGTATAATCTTCTCGTGACATATGACTTCCGCTTGCTTGCTAGAGAGCCAATCCATGCCTATCACAACATCAAAACTCCCCAGCGTAACAGGCATGAGATCTATAGCGAAAGTATGACCAGCAAGTTCTATCCTACAGTCTTTAAGGATATGCGTTACATGGATTTGTTTACCGTCGGCTAATTCCACAGTGTACTTAGATTCTAAAGCAGAGGGTATATCACTTAAAAGACTACAGAATTTTAAGGACACAAAACTCCTATCGGCTCCAGTATCAAATAGTACCGTAGCAAACAACCATTAACAGGGAATCTACCAGTAACAGTTGTGGGATCATTTAGAGCCTCACCTGAGCCAATGACGAAGGCTCTCCTTTGGCTCCATCTTTATTGCCGCCATTTCCAGTGCCATTTCCACCATTGTTGTTATTATTACCATTGTTGTTGTTGTTCCATGGTTGTTGGTGTTGTTGTTGTTGTTGTTGCCATTTGTTCCTCCTTAGTTGGGGCAGTTTCGCTTGTAATGCCCTTCTTTCCCACACTCAAAACAACCCTTGGGAGTTTCTTGAGATTGTTGTGGCCTCCTCATAGTTCACCACGGCAATCCTTCGCAGCGTGTCCAATCTTTCCACAACGTTGACACTTGAAGCTATCACACCGTCCCACATGGTGGTAGTTACACCGTGGGCATTTGGGATGTCTGCCGCCGTAAACGCTGGGTCCTTGGTTATTTGGGGCAGTTTGGTTGAAATTGCGGTTATTATCGAACCGCCGCTGCTGCTGCTGAACTGGCTGTTGCTGCTGTTGGGATGTTGTTGACCGCCAGACGATGATGATGATGATTTGTTATTGCTGTTGCTGGGAGCATCCCACTTCTTTTGTTGTCGGGCACGCTCACCACAGCGCCCCGTTTGGGTAACCGCCCTTGCTCTACCGCCTGATCAGTAAGTTTATGGGCAATTTGGATGGCCTGCTGAATCGTAGTCGGGTTAGAAGCTGTTACCATACTTTGGATTTCAGGCACCATCCTCGTATGTAGTGCTCGATTCTCTTATGTGTCTCATTAACCATTCCTGGACATAATGTAGCCAACTCATGAGTACGGGTCGTGTAAGCCTCAATTTCTGAACCCTCATCTTGAGCTGCCAGAATTCCATCTCCAACTTTTGCACTCGTTTCGAGGACAGTACTCCTCGATCATCATATCCTTGAACTCATTCCAGGGGAGTCCATTTGCCATCGCTTGTCCAAGCATCTGGACTTGCGCGTTCCACCAAGACAGGCAGCACCCTCCAAAGTCCGGTGGCATACTTTACTTGATCCGCGGTGGACAGTTACATTTGGAGAAAACGGACTCAGTCTTCTCAAACCAGCGTACAAGCCCTACAGCACCCTCTGTACCGCTGTAGGTGTGTGGTTTACAGTCCATGAAGGACTTGTATGTACACACTGGTGGTCCTGTTTTAACACAACACACTAATCAAACATCCCTACAGTTATAAAGGATATCAGATTTTTTTTTTCTGTCATTGTTTACCTGCTGGCTGACCCGCGTGGGCAGCAGCCACTGCCGCCTGAACATGCTCATTAATTAGAGCAGCCAATTCTGCGGGAGTCATGTTAATAGCACCACCACCCTGTTCTCCGGTGCCACGTCCACGTCCGCGTCCACGACCACGTCCACGTCCACGTCCACGAGCGTCCATTCTTTTCACTTTATATTCACAATACAATAATGAGTAACATCATACACATTTAACTCATTGAAGCGTAGTAAACAGTAAATGAAAGAAATAACGTATCATCACAACCACAACATTCATAACAAAAATAATAACCAAAGTAAATAAATTGCAATAAGTCACAATGTATTTAGCAATGTCAAAATTGAAGTTTTGTCGTTCGTGTGGGGAAACAACCCTTCCCACATAGGTTTCAAAAAAACACACGTAGTCTAAGTCATATAAAGAAGTCAATCGACAATGTCTGACCATCACTATCATCCTCCATCTCCTCGGTTCCTCTTCCTCGGGTCCCTCCTCGGGATCCTCCTCATCCTCAGAGAGTCTGCGGCAGGAGCAGGAGCTATAGCAATCTGGAGTGCTGCTAGTTGAGCTTCTAAAATGGCAATCCTATTATCGGCTATGGCGTCCCGCTGTTCACGAGCAGTCACGCGTCCTTGGAGTGCCATAACACCATCTTGCATATGGTGACAACCGTTCAGCGTCTTCCGTGTTCTTCTTGAGTTCGTCCAATTGATGTCTCAGGTTGTACACCTCTTGCTGTAGTGTACAGACATCACCCGTGAGTCGTCTTACACGATGTGTTCAGTATCCAGTGCAGCCATTAGTGCAGCAATCAGTTGCTCGTTGGACTGCGCCGTTCGTGGGAGTGAAAGCATGGGTGATTGGCATTGTTCCTAGTCCTTGGCTTTAGGACAGGTACGCGCTCCCTAAACATGATGTGGTCAACAAACCTAGGATAAGAACGCCAGTCTCGCGGAGGGTCACGCTTCATCAATGCGAATGGTTGATCCCAGTCAATCTCCTCTCGGGATAAGCCAGTCGGGGCCAATCGAATCCATCATCAGGTACAGGTGCGGGAGGTGGGGATTCAGATCGTGTAGGTGATTCGGGTCGTTTACCCGGAGCTCTTGAAGACGATGCCATGCTGCAGAGAGTGTGACGTGTATGCCAATGAGTATACAGTAATGGGAGTAAGGCACAGGTAACTAATTAACTGTGTGCGGTTATAGTCTAGTGTGTATGCAACCTAGTTCCCTATAACCAATGGCTCTGATACCAATCTGTCACACCCTCAAAATCCACTTGCGGAGTTTTACCGCGAGGCGTGTGAACAAACCAGGATCACAGTCAATAGTTACTCAGAACGACTCTAAATGCCATAATTTAACAAAATCAACCAAAATACAAACTTTAAACAATGCGGAAGCGTTTTGAAAACAACCCAAGTCAATAAAGTATAACTATGGCAAAACAAGTGCCAACCCAAAAGAGTAAACTATAATTGTTAAAATGTCAAATTGTCTTGAAGCATCGTGTCTTAAAATGCAATGAACGTGCAGTGCTCCTATGGCAAGCAAGCTAAGGACCTGAGAAAAGCATACTAAAATGTCAACACATAGGTTGGTGAGTTCAAGAGTTTGAGTTCAATAAACATATAAACAGTTGTGATATATATAAGCAGTGTATGGTAATAGATAGCTAGTCTATTATCAGTAAATATTAATACATAGTGATTTGCAATTGAAGCTGACTGTGATAGTTGTTGCCTCCTGTCACGACTTACCATGTCGTGACAATGTTCAATAGGACAAATTGCCCGGTTGACCTCGAGTCACACAGGTGGGGCTCGTCAGACCCAGTAGTACTACCCAAGTTTCCCCGCTATTAAATATTAACAATTCAAAAGTGTGAGGACTTTTCCCATGGTAAACAACACTATATTAATATTATACACAACTTAAATAATAAAAGCGTTCGTATAAATACCAGTATGCTATCTCCCCAAAAGAGATTAAATAAAGAGTGGGGCATGAACTCACCTGATGTATGCAAAAAGTACTTAGGGTTTATTTGAGAAACGAGAGGATAGCCAACCTTCACAGGTTACCTAGATCATGTGAGTACATAAGTACGTGTAAATAAAAGACATGTGAAACCCTAATCATACCAAAACCAAAGACTCAAGCTTCCAGAAAAATAGACACGTTTGACCTAGTTGACCCGTTTGACCCGTTGGTGACATTATGAGTTATAATTCAAATAAAGCCAATGAGCACATACAACATACATGATTAACATTCAAATAGTATCATACGTATGCTATATCAACCAGGTGTATCACTTAGATCATCATACAATCAAGTACTATACAAGTCATGCGAATCTAGACATTAACATATCCATTAGTTATAATACAACTAACACGTCACACAAAGTTCAACCATTCATCACATGCCATGTGAAGCCACTCACGACTTCACATCCTAAACCTGCCAATCCTACTAAGTAGGGGCCTCAGATCCGCACGCGTGTATAATGATCATAACCATATTCTTTAAGCATATGCATTGCATTCACACATCACAACAATCAATTACCAGACCCAAGCATGATGTCCTACTACTACACAACATCCAAACCATACATGATCACCAAAGTCCAAATATCACTCATGATTATCCAAGCATGCCATACAACTAATTAACACGTTCTATCACACTAGAATTATCCTTGAACATACTAGCAGGCTCCTATCATCCCAAACATGATCATAACATCATACTTCAACGTTTACACAAATAAAGTTTCCCTTTGGGAAAGAACATCCAAAATCTATCAAACATCCAAAGCATACATGAATTCATCAATAATATACCAATTCAAGCTCATACTAACATCTAAGCATGATCAACCACATCCAAACATCATAATTCACCAATTCATATCCAAAAGTTACTATCTTTAGTAATATGAACTATAACATGTTTCTTGAATTCCAATGATCACAACAACAATCTAACATCTAATTATCACCATGAACACATCCATAACATCATAACATCCATAGTTCAACATTCATGCAAAATAAGTTACTATTATTAGTAACCTATGAACATCAACCCTAAATCATCAATTTCTTGCAAGATTCATGATTCCTAACATTCATACAACTTATTAATCACCACACATTCATCAAACAACCATCATTCACCCATAATCATGCCCAAAATCGAATTAGGGTTTGACTAGAATCAAACCCATGATTAACCACTAACAACATGTAATTCATCCATGATCGACGTTAACTAACATGCATTCAACCTAACTAACATAAAACATCATCAAACAACATCCAATTCGACCTAATGAGGATCAATTTCGAATCCAAGGTTCGGCCCTAATGACCATTCACAAAAACTCGAAAAACTAACCTTAAACGTGTAATTGCTTGAAATGATGTTTCCAACGTGTTCTAAACCTTGAAATCGAACCAAATGTCGTGTTTCTTTGCTTGATCTTGGTCGAATTCGAAGATGGAGAGGAGAGGAGAGGGAGAGAGTTGATCGCGGCCGCTTTTGGGTGGGGATTAGGGTTTGGGTTGTTTTATTAAATTTAATTTACATATTTACCCTTTAACCCTTGTAATTTGTATTTTATAAAAACTAAGCTTTAAACTCTTTGTAAAGTGTTTTAACTTCATAATATAAAGATATAAACTTATAAAATTCATTATATATCTTATCTTTATAAAAACACAAGACATACGAATAAATAGGCACGTTTCCGCGTTACGCGATAAATTCTTTAATTAACCTTTTATAAATGTGTAAACACATAAACATAATCCAATACTCACATAATCACTTAGATTCACATCAAATTAACATTATTCATTATTATTAGGTCACCAACGTTAAACGACAACTAGTGTGTGCTCACGACACGTGTATACAAGACTTAACGGAACTAACGGAGCTTGGTAACGTTAAAAAAAACTAGGTCATGATACTCTGTCGGATCAAGGATGATAGAATACTTAGATTTGTGTGCGTCACTCATAACTAAAATATCTCTATTTCCATGAAAAGGCACCAAAGTCTATCTATGAAATACCGAATTCGATCTCTTTCACCACTAGCTGCTTCTCCATTCCTTAACAACTCAGAACATATTTTACAATTTTAAAGCTCTATCTGTGCTCCTTAACTGTTCGGGTAGTTGGGTACTGATAGTCAGCTGTAAAGCTCGCACCGTCGGGGGTTTAGCGTGCTTTCTGCTTAAAGCATCGCAACTACGTTCGCCTTTCCCAGATGATACTTAATGCGCAATCATAATCATTTAGTAGTTCCACCCAGCGTCGCTGTTCATATTCAGCTCTTTGCTCGAAGATATGTTGAAGACTCTTGTGATCGGTTGAGATTGTGCACTTGGTACAGTACAAGTAATGTCTCCAGATCTTAAGGCAAAAAACCACTGCAACCAATTCTAAGTCATGGGTGGTATAGTTCTTCTCATGAACCTTTAGTTGTCCGAGGCGTAGGCTATCACCTTGTCTCACTGCATCAAGACACAACCCAATCCTTGAATGGATGCATCGCAATACACCATAAGTCATCTGTTCCCCTGGTAATGCTAATATCGGGGCAGCACAGAGTTTTTGTTTTAATAATTGGAAAGCTGATTCTTGACTCTCGTCCATTTGTATGTCGTTCCTTTGTGAGTCAAGGATGTGAGAGGTTGTGCGATCTTAGAAAATCCTTCTATGAATCGGCGGTAATATCCTGCTAATCCTAGAATTGTCTTATCTCGCTTGGCGTTTGGGTGTAGTCCAATTCTTTCGCCTCAATTTTGGCAGGATCATGTGTGTTCCTTTCTCATTAACAATATGACCTAGGAATTGTACTTCTCTTATCCAAAAGTCACACTTTGAGAATTTAGCATACAGTGCTCATTTTTTAACAGTTCCAAGATCATTCGTAAGTGCTCTTCATGCTCCTCCTTGTCCAAGAATATATCAGTATATCATCGATGAAACACAATGACAAACTGGCAATATAAGGTTTGCACACGCGGTGTAAGGCCCCGTTCCCGGGACGCTTACAGTTGGGTTATCATCGCACATAAAACGTATAATTGCATTTGTATTTCATAAATCGCAGCGGAAAACTAAAACAATCTTTCATTTCCATGTAAATGCTTTTGCAAGTTAATACAACATTCATTACAAAATAGCTGTTCGCATTACATGCAAAAACATTAATCAAAAGAATGACATCCCAAAAGAGCTGAGTAGTCGCCCGTGCCATCCTCAGCAATCATTTCCTGCCAACTGGAAACACATCAAAGTCAGCGTTGCTGAGTGAGTTCTAGTTTTATAAATAAAACATACTTTGCTTCATATAAAAACCGTTCGTACTTTTACATGATCACACATGGTACGTACACATAGATAGCATCATTATTATCTTCTTCATTCTTTCATTCGTTCATTATGACTTTACTTGCGCATCGGACATCATCCTTACCATACCATGTGCTACACCCGGGTTAGTCGTAGCTACCGGGCCGAAGTCAACAAATGAACAGCTAAACGTATGCCACGGTACTAGGAGTACCATCAGTCTTAGCTACTGGGCCGAGTCAACAAATGAACAGCTAAACGTATGCCATAGTACTAGGGGTGAGCGGTAAAGGTTCTACATTCAGGGTTAATCAACAAGAAGGACCCGTTATCCGATGCGTGCAAGACGTTTCATTCGTTCATTAATGCATGCATTCATTCATCAGGTTCCTCTTCTTTATCTTTCACATTACGTTACATAATACTTCGTTCACTCATTAACATGACACGTAAGGCCACAAGAAAGATAACATACATCACACTAAGGAACATTAACAGGCATCAACATCACATCATACCGGGCAACATCATACATACATAACATTACAACATCATCACCTCATCATGCCCAACATGCTTCTAAGACCTCGATCGTCATCTTAAAAACTCTTATGGGAACCTTTACATCAAAACTTACATCTGCACTTTCCCTGAAAGTCAGAAGTCAATCTACACCTTCCTCGGGTTCAACAGCCTATTCGGGCGTATGGACCACCCTTCGGTCGCATTGCCTCCATGCGACTGAACATCATGCGAATGAACTAATGCGGATGAACACCTATGGAATGAAACATCCAGTCGTGCGAATGGACAATGCGGATGAAACCTATGCGACTGGACCTTCAGTCGTGCGAATGGACCTTCAGTCGTGCGAATGGACCTTCAGTCGCACCCTAATCGACCGTATGGCCTCCATTCGGCTCCAGTCGGTCGCCTAGCCCTAACTGATGCAGAATGCAGTTCATCCCGTGGCTGCAGCGAGGGTTTTCGGCCTCCAAACTCATCTAAACCCATTTTAAGCCTAAATTGACCATCCTAAAACCTTAGGGATGCATACCATAACATTATTCAAGCACAACCAAGCAAGAATCAAGCCCCAATCGGGTCCTACGCATACATACACGCATACATACGGGTCTTCACCCAAAAACGCGAAAAAAAGGGTTTTCAGATGTGTTCCAGCCCAAAATCATTCAAAAACATGTAAAAGTGGGGTCCTAGAACTCACCTAAACGAGCACAACGACAAGAGCTTCGATTTGGCTTGCTTCAGGACGATTTTGGTGACCGGAACCGGCACTTTCCTCTTTTTTTCCTCTTCTTTCTCTCTTCTTCTCTTTATAAGCTGAAATGTGAGTGTGGGAGAGTGGGCTGCCCTCTCCCTACATATATCACCACATTTCCCAACTTTTCTTCATTGGCGAGTTTGGTCTCTCGACTTTTGGACTTATTTTCTTTCTTTTTCACCGGCTGCAAAATAATAAATATCGGGTGTTACAAGTCCACCCCTCTTAAATAGGTTTCGTCCTCGAAACCTGTTATTCGTCGAACAGACGTGGATAATGCTGTCTCATTTCTTCCTCAGTCTCCACGTTGACTCGGATCCCTTCCTGTGCCCATTGTACACGCACAAGAGGAACCACTTTATTCCTTAGCCTTTCTCCTTTCGGTCGATGATTGCCACTGGTTGCTCCACATAATTGAGCCTTTCATCTATTTCAATGTCCTCCAGTGGAACAATCAATGTCTTCATAGCTATACACTTTCTCAGAGTGAGATACATGGAATGGCGTGAATCCCACTTAACCCATCTGGCAACTCCAATCTTAGGCCACCTCCCCTACTCGAGCAATGATTCGGAAAGGGCCTATATATATTGGCCTCAACTTGCCCCGCTTTCTGAATCTGATAATACCTTCCAAGGTGAGACCCTCAAACATAACCGGTCACCACCTGGAACTCAATTGGCCTACGTCGCTTATCGGCATGCAACTTCTGTCTATCTTTGACTGCCTTCATGAAGGCTTTAATCTTTTCAAGCTTCTCTGTCGTAGCCTCGATTACCTCAACGCTCCCCAATTCCTTCTGACCAATATCACCCCAACAAATGGGTGTTCTGCATCTCCTACCGTATAGCATCTCATATGGTGGCATACCAATACTGGCATGATAGCTGTTGTTGTATGAGAATTCGGCTAACGGTAAGTGGTCATCCCAACTTCCACCAAAATCGATCACATGCCCGGAGCATGTCTTCCAGTGTCTGAATGGTCCTTTCTGACTAACCATCAGTCTGGGGATGATAATTCGTGCTAATATGTAACCTCGTCCCATAGCGTCGTGGAATTTCTTCCAAAATTTAGATGTAAATCGAGTGTCGCAATCAGACACAATAGACACCGGCACACCATGACAAGCTACAATTTCCTTGATGAACAGATCAGCCAACCTCTCAGATGAATACGTCTCGCGGATTGGTAGAAAGTGAGCACTCTTCGCTAAACGATCAACTATCACCCATTTGGCATCATACCCTTTCGGGGTACGCGGTAGCTTCGTAATGAAGTCCATGGTGATGTGCTCCCACTTCCATTCCGGTATATCCAAAGGTTGGATCTTCCCATACGGCTTTTGATGCTCTGCCTTCACTGTAGGCAGTAAGGCACTTACTCACATACTCCACGACGTCACGCTTCATACCCGGCCACCAATAATCTTTCTTCATGTCATGGTACATTTTCGTGGCACCAGATGAATGGAGTATCGAGTCTTGTGAGCTTCATCCATTATCTTCACCCGTAGATCCCCAAAACAAGGAATCCACACACGGCCGAATCGAGTTCTAACACGAGTGTGTTTTCACCCATTCCCCAACCAGACCTCTCATTCTTTCCGAGTTAAGGTGATCTTCTTTCAATGCCTCATCTTGAAACTCCTTAACTTGCTTCATCACATCAGAGGTCATGATTAATTGATAAGCTTTCACCTGAATCGGTTCGGACCTTTCCTTTCAACTAAGGGCATCCGCCACCATATTAGCTTTGCCCGGATGGTAATGGATCTCACAATCATAATCCTTTATAAGTTCCAACCACCGTCTCTACCTCATGTTCAGATCCTTCTGCTCGAAGAAGTACTTCAGACTCTTGTGGTCCGTGAATATGGTGCACTTCGTCCCGTAAAGGTAGTGCCTCCAGATCTTCAACGCAAAGACCACGGATGCTAGCTCCAAGTCATGAGTAGGATAATTGACCTCATGAACCTTCAATTGTCGGGATGCATAGGCTATAACCTTCCCTCTCTGCATTAACACACACCCCAACTTGAGTAGGAAGCATCATAATAAACCACCAGATCTTCGCTTCCATCGGGTAATGACAGAACAGGAGCTTGAGTCAGTCTTGCCTTCAGCTCTTCGAACGCCTTCTCTTGAGCTTGACCCCATACAAACTTCACATCCTTTCGGGTCAACATAGTTAGTGGAGAAGCAATCTTAGAAAAGTCTTGGATGAATCTTCTATAGTAGCCCGCCAAGCCCAAGAACTACGGATCTCGGATGGCGTCTTTGGTGACCTCCATTGCATAACGCCTCCACCTTCGCCGGGTCCACCATAATCCCGTCAGGATTCACCACATGACCCAAAAACTGAACTTCGCGCAACCAGAATGCGCACTTGGAGAATTTAGCATACAATTTCTCCCTTCTCAACGTCTCTAGAACCTCCCGAATGTGACCGGCATGCTCAATCTCGCTCTTCGAATAAATCAGGATATCATCAATAAACACAATCACTGATTTATCCAACATAGGCCGACACACATGGTTCATCAGATCCATAAAAGCAGCTGGCGCGTTGGTCAAACCAAAAGACATGACCAGAAATTCGTAATGACCATAGCGCGTACGGAAAGCTGTTTTAGGGATATCTTGCTCCTTCACCGTCAACTGATGATACCCAGATCGAAGATCTATTCTCGAGAACCAACTCGCACCCTGAAGCTGATCCAACAAATCATCTATCCTCGGTAAGGGGTATCGGTTCTTCACCGTCAACTTGTTCAGCTCGCGGTAGTCGATGCACATCCTCATACTACCGTCCTTCTTCTTTACAAACAGGACTGGAGCACCCCAAGGAGAGATACTCGGTCTAATGAACCCCTTATCAAGCAGCTCTCGCAACTGCTCCATCAACTCTTTCATCTCGGTTGGAGCCAACCGATACGGTGCCTGGCCACAGGTTGGGCACCCGGTATTGATCAATCTGAAATTCAATCTCTCTGTCATGTGGCACTCCTGATAAGTCTTCTGGGAACACGTCTGGAAAGTCACACACAACCGGTACATCGGCTAGTTGTGCTGTTGGTGTATCCACATCTCTTACATAGGCCAAGTAAGCACTACATCCACGCCTCATACACTTTCCCGCCACCGCCATTGAGATCACCTTCGGGATTGTAGTAACCCGATCACCATAAACCGTTACCGAACTTCCGTCAGGCGCTGTCAACCGAACCATTTTCTTGCGACACACAATGTTCGCCTCGAAGTCCGCCAACCAATCCATCCCAAGAACCAAATCGAAACCACCCAAGGTCATCACAACGGTCTAACAGGAAACTTATGACCCTCAAGTTCCACATCACAATTCTCTATCGCCTCAGAAATCCTGGTAGACTTACCTATGGCAGTTTCTATATCAAAGGGCGCATCAACACGTCTACTACTAACAGGCAGCTTAGCAAAGAAAGCAGCAGAAATAAAACTCCTACTAGCACCCGAATCAAATAACACAGAAGCTAAAGTCTGGTTCACTAGAAACGTACCGGACACAACGTCAGGGTCCGTCCTAGCCTCCTCCTGTGTCATGGTGAACGCTCTGGCGCTCGCCCTCGGCCCATCACTTCCCATCTTCTTCACCCCTGAACCCTCAGTCCTCGACTTCTTACAATCTCTGCTCATATGACCAGTTTCCCCACAGTTAAAACATTTGCCCGACAGGCAATCCTTCGCCATATGCCCTGTGTTCCCACACTTGAAGCACAAGTTTGACCCAAACCTACATTCCCTGCCGTGCTCCCTTCCACACTTGCCACACCTTTTCGACCCCGCACTTGATGTGACCACACGGCGTTCATCCACCCATGCCTTTTTGTTACCCATCGGGGCATCGCCCCGACCAAACGTTTCCCGTTCCAGTTCCGATCACCACCACCCATCCTACTCGCCTCAGTCACCACCACCTCCCGCTCGTCATACAGTCCCTGCCAAATCAACTGCCGACCTAAACGTGCTTGGCCGGGCGGCGATCATATGCCGGCGAACATCCACCGGAACCCTGAATGTACCTCTTGATTTTCCGAGATAGAGGCGTCACCTGATCAGGCACAAGCTGTGCCATTTCATTAAACTTGGTGGTATACTGCTGGTGTGTCATGGTTCCAGCCTCCAACTGCAGAAACTCCCTTTCCAACTTGTCCATTTCCCGATGAGGACAAAATTCCTCAATCACCAACCTTCTCAGCTCAGGCCATTTCATTTTCCAATGGCCCTACTACCCTCAGCTTGGACAATGTTGTCCCACCAGCACAGAGCTGAATCCACAAAAGAGTGGGTAGCAAACTTCACCTTTTGGTCCTCTCAGCACTCGCTGATATCGAGAACAGCTTCCATTTCCTCACCCACCGGTGAGCGGCTGTAGCGGTGCCGTTACCATCAAAAGTAGGGGGCTTGCATCTCATAAAAGCCCCATAATTACATCCTCGTGCCGTCTCCGGCGCAGGCTCTTCTTCTTCCTCTTCATCATTAGATAGAACCGTTTCCGGCTCTGGTTGTTCCCGTTCTCCAGAGGATCTGTTTCTTTCTTTTATTTCCCCTTCTCGTACAGCCTTAATAACTTCAGTCACCACAGACGGTAAGATTGTCTGCATGACCTGATGGACTTCTTCTACAACAGCCTCCTTTACTGAGGCTCTCAGATTGGCGCTTTCGTCACCACCCTCCGGATGGGGGTCTCTGGTTCTTCATGAACCACCCTCTCAACTCTGGGTCTCCCTCTCTTGGGTCGCGGTTCACACCGTGACCTCCACCCCTAGAAGCTTTCAAAGATCTACCTCCGGCCATCACACGCACACTGAAAGATTCAAAAACCAACACAGTCATTCAAGGGAACAGCTCAGTTTATGTTAAGTATAGTAAGTCCCTAATTACAGTGGCCAGTTGTGATTAGCCTTACTTTACTCTTCACACCCCAAGCATTACCTGTCCTGACTACATCAGATTTAAATCTACATACAACACATAACACTACCATGCGCACATAAAACCGGTTAACTTTACGAAAATACCTGATGGCACGCAGCTACTCAGTTTGGCATCCCATTCCCATTCCGTCCCATTATCAGTTTAAGATTAGGTTTATTTTGAAATTTACCCATTTCACTTAAACTTTGGCTCTGATACCAACTTGTAAGGCCCCGTTCCCGGGACGCTTACAGTTGGGTTCTCATCGCACATAAAACGTATAATTGCATTTGTATTTCATAAATCGCAGCGGAAAACTAAAACAATCTTTCATTTCCATGTAAATGCTTTTGCAAGTTAATACAACATTCATTACAAAATAGCTTGTTCGCATTACAATGCAAAACATTAATCAAAAGAATGCCATCCCAAAAGAGCTGAGTAGTCGCCCGTGCCATCCTCAGCAATCATTACCTGCCAACTGGAAACACATCAAAGTCAGCGTTGCTGAGTGAGTTCTAGTTTTATAAATAAACATACTTTGCTTTCATATAAAACCGTTCGTTACTTTTACATGATCACACATGATACGTACACATAGATAGCATCATTATTATCTTCTTCATTCTTTCATTCGTTCATTATGACTTTACTTGCGCATCGGACATCATCCTTACCAATACCATATGCTACACCCCGGTTAGTCGTAGCTACCGGGCCGAAGTCAACAATGAACAGCTAAACGTATGCCACGGTACTAGGCGTAACCATCAGTCTTAGCTACTGGGCCGAAGTCAACAATGAACAGCTAAACGTATGCCACAGTACTAGGGGTGAGCGGTAAAGGTTCTACATTCAGGGTTAATCACCAAGAAGGACCCGTTATCCGATGCGTGCAAGACGTTTCATTCGTTCATTAATGCATGCATTCATTCATCAGGTTCCTCTTTCTTTCATCTTTCACATTACGTACATAATACTTCGTTCACTCATTAACATGACACGTAAGGCCACAAGAAAGATAACATACATCACACTAAGGAACATTAACATGCATCAACATCACATCATACCGGGCAACATCATACATACATAACATACAACATCATCACCCTCATCATGCCCAACATGCTTTCTAAGACCTCGATCGTCATCTTAAAAACTCTTATGGGAACCTTTACATCAAAACTTACATCTGCACTTTCCCCTGAAAGTCAGAATTCAATCTACACCTTCCTCGGGTTCAACAGCCCTATTCGGGCGTATGGACACCCTTCGGTCGCATTGCCTCCATGCGACTGAACATCATGCGAATGAACTAATGCGGATGAACACCTATGCGAATGAACATCCAGTCGTGCGAATGGACAATGCGGATGAACACCTATGCGACTGGACCTTCAGTCGTGCGAATGGACCTTCAGTCGTGCGAATGGACCTTCAGTCGCACCCTAATCGTCCGTATGGCCTCCATTCGGCCTCCAGTCGGTCGCCTAGCCCTAACTGATGCAGAATGCAGTTCATCCCGATTGCAGCCGAGGGTTTTCGGCCTCCAAACTCATCTAAACCCATTTTAAGCCTAAATTGACCATCCTAAACCTTAGGGATGCATACCATAACATTATTCAAGCACAACCAAGCAAGAAATCAAGCCCCAATCGGGTCCTACGCATACATACACGCATACATACGGGTCTTCACCCAAAAACGCGAAAAAAGGGTTTTCAGATGTGTTCCAGCCCCAAAATCATTCAAAAACATGTAAAAGAGGGGTCCTAGAACTCACCTAAACGAGCACAACGACTAGAGCTTCGATTTGGCTTGCTTCACGACGATTTTGTTGACCCGAACCAACCCGAACCGGCACTTTTCCTCTTTTTTTCCTCTTCTTTCTCTCTTCTTCTCTTTATAAGCTGAAATGTGAGTGTGGGGAGAGTGGGCTGCCCTCTCCCTACATATATCACCACATTTCCCAACTTTTCTTCGTTGGCGAGTTTGGTCTCTCGACTTTTGGACTTTATTTTCTTTTCTTTCTTCACCGGCTTCAAAATAATAAATATTCGGGTGTTACACGCGGTTCATGAGGTCCATGAACACAGCAGGTGCATTAGTCAACCCAAAAGGCATGACTAAGAACTCATAATGACCATAACGAGTACGAAACGCAGTCTTGGGAATGTCTTCTTCTCGAACTCTGAGTTGATGATAACCAGATCTCAAGTCAATCTTCGAATAATAGCTTGATCCTTGAAGCTGATCGAACAAGTCGTCAATACGAGGTAAAGGGTATCGGTTCTTGACTGTTACTTTGTTTAACTCTCGATAATCGATGCACATCCGGAATGTGCCATCCTTCTTCTTAAAAAAGAGAACAGGAGCTCCCCAAGGTGATGTACTAGGTCGAATAAAGCCCTTATCCAAAAGCTCCTGAAGTTGTGACGACAACTCCTGTAGTTCGTTCGGTGCTAATCGATAGGGTGCCCTAGCAATCGGAGCTGTGCCAGGAGTCAACTCAATCTGGAATTCCACTTGACGGTGCGGTGGTAATCCAGGAAGATCCTCTGGGAACACCTCCGGAAAGTCGCGTACTACGGGAATATCCTCCATGCTCTTTTCTCCTACCTGCTTGTCAGTTACAAGTGCTAGGATAGCCACACGGCCCTTTCGTAACAACTTTTGGGCTTTCATAATGAGATGATGCCTATCACAGCACCACTTCTATCACCTCTGACGGTAAGGATTTGATCACCAACCGGGATCCGTATGATCTTCTCGTGACATATGACTTCCGCTTGCTTGCTAGAGAGCCAATCCATGCCTATCACAACATCAAAACTCCCCAGTGTAACAGGCATGAGATTTATAGCGAAAGTATGACCAGCAAGTTCTATCTTACAGTCTTTAGGATATGCGTTACATGGATTTGTTTACCGTCGGCTAATTCCACAGTGTATTTAGATTCTAAAGCAGAGAGTATATCACTTAAAAGACTACAGAACTTTAAGGACACAAAACTCCTATCGGCTCCAGTATCTAATAGTACCGTAGCAAAACAACCATTAACAGGGAATCTACCAGTAACAGTTGTGGGATCATTTAGAGCCTCACATGAGCCAATGACGAAGGCTCTCCCCTTGGCTCCATCTTTATTGCCGCCATTTCCAGTGCCATTTCCACCATTGTTGTTATTATTACCATTGTTGTTGTTGTTACCGTGGTTGTTGGTATTGATGTTGTTGTTGTTGCCATTTCCGTTCCTCCTTAGTTGTGGGCAGTTTCACTTGTAATGCCCTTCTTTCCCACATTCAAAACAACCCTTGGGAGTTTCTTGAGGTTGTTGTGGCCTCTTCATCAGTTCACCACGACAATCCTTCGCAGCGTGTCCAATTTTTCCACAACGTTGACACTTGAAGCTATCACACCTTCCCATATGATGGTAATTACACCGAGTACACTTGGATGTCTCCCACCATAACCACTGGGTCCTTGATTATTTGCAGGCGTCTGGTTGGAGTTAAGGTTATTGTCAAACCTCCGTTGCTGCTGAACGGCTGTTGTTGTTGTTGAGATTGGGGTTGACCACTGGAAGACGATGATGCTTTGGTGTTGTTAGCATTATCCCACTTTCTTTTGTTGTCGGGCACGCTTGCCACAGCGCCCCGTTTGGGTAGACGTCCTTGCTCCACGGCTTGGTCAGTTAGCCTGTGAGCTAGCTGGATGGCTTGCTGAATTGTGGCTGGATTGGAAGCAGTTACCATACTCTGGATTTCAGGTACCAATCCTCGTATGTAATGCTCTATCCTTTTATGCACCTCATTCACCATTCCTGGGCACAAAGTTGCTAATTCATGGGTTCTGGTGGTGTAAGCCTCAATTTCTGAGCCCTGCATTTTCAGTTGCTAGAACTCCATCTCTAATTTCTATACTTCGCTGCAAGGACAGTACTCCTCGGTCATCATCGCTTTGAACTCATCCCATGGAAGTCCATTCGCCATCGCTTGTCCAAGCATCTGGACTTGCGCGTTCCACCAAGACAAAGCAGCACCCTCTAAAGTCCCGGTGGCATACTTTACTTGATCCGCTGGTGGACAGTTACATTTGGAGAAAACGGACTCAGTCTTCTCGAACCAGCGTACAAGCCCTACAGCACCCTCTGTACCACTGTAGGTGTGTGGTTTACAGTCCACGAAGGACTTGTATGTACACACTGGTGGTCCTGTTTTAACACAACACACATTAATCAGACATCCCCTATAGTTATAAGGATATCAGATTTATCTTTCCATCATTGTTTACCTGTTGGCTGACCCGCGTAGGCAACAGCCACTGTCGCCTGAACATGCTCATTAATTAAAGCAGCCAATTATGTGGGAGTCATGTTAATAGCACCACCACCCTGTTCTCCGGTGCCACGTCCACGTTCGCGTCCACGACCACGTCCACGTCCACGACCACGGGCGTCTATTCTTTTCACTTTACATTCACAAATACAATAATGAGTAACATCAAACATATTTACTCATTGAAGCGTAGTAACAGTAAACAAAAGAAATAACGTATCATCACAACCATAACCTTCATAACAAAAATAATAACCAAAGTAAATAAATTGCAAATGAGTCACAATGTATTTAGCAATGTCAAAATTGAAGTTTGTCGTTCGTGTGGGGAAACAACCCTTCCCACATAGGTTTCAAAAAGAAAACACTACGTGGTCTAAGTCATATAAAGAAGTCAATCGACAACATCTGACCCATCACTATCATCCTCCATCTCCTCTGGTTCCTCTTCCTCGGGTCCCTCCTCGGGATCCTCCTCATCCTCAGGGTCTGCTGCAGGAGCAGGAGCTATAGCAATCTAAAGTGCCGCTAGTTGAGCTTCTAAAATGGCAATCCTATTAACGGCTACGGCGTCCCGCTGTTCACGAGCAGTCACGCGCCCTTGGAGTGCCATAAGACCATCTTGCATATGGTGACAACCGTTCAGAGTCTTCCCGTGTTCTTCCTCGAGTTTATCCAATTTTTGTCTCAGGTTGTACACCTCTTGCTGTAGTGTACAGACATCACCCGTGAGTCGCCTTACTTGATGTTGTTCAGTATCCAGTGCAGCCATTAGTGCAGCAATCAGTTGCTCGTTGGACTGCGCCGTTCGTGAGAGTGAAGGCATGGGTTGATATGGTCAACAAACTAGGATAGGAACGCCAGTCTCGCGGAGGGTCACGCTTCATCAATGCAAATGGTTGATCCCAGTCAATCTCCTCTCGGGGATAAGCCAGTCGGGGCCAATCGAATCCATCATCAGGTACAGGTGCAGGAGGTGGGGATTCAGATCGTGTAGGTGATTCGGGTCTTTACCCGGAGCTTTCGAAGACGATGCCATGCTGTAGGGAGTGTGACGTGTATGCCAATGAGTATACAGTAGATGAGAATAAGGCACAGGTAACTAATTAACTGTGTGCGGTTATAGTCTAGTGTGTATGCAACCTAGTTCCCTATAACCAATGGCTCTGATACCAATCTGTCACACCCTCAAAATCCACTTGCGGAGTTTTACCGCGAGGCGTGTGAACAAACCAGGATCACAGTCAATAGTTACTCAGAACGACTTTATATGCCACAATTTAAATGAAATTAATCCAAAGTAAATAAATTAAAGAGTGCAGAAGCATTTTGAAAATAACCCAAAGTAATAAAAGTATATTTGTGGCAAAACACGTGCCAATCCCAAAAGAGAAACCAATAACTATTAAAATGGTAAAATTGTCTTGAAGACCGTGTTATAGAATGCAGTGGACCATGCAGTGCTCCTATGGCAAGCAAGCTAAGGACCTGAGAATAGCATACTAAAAATGTCAACACAATGGTTGGTGAGTTCAAAAGATATTCAAATATAAACAGTTTAATAATAAAGATGTACAAATAGCGTATTGTAACAGATAGCTAGTCCATTAACAATAAATATTATTTCATAGTGATTTCGCAATTGAAGTTGACTGTGTTACGTTGTTGCCTCCTGCCACGACTTAACAGGTCGTGACAATGTTCATTAGGACAACTTGCACCCGGTTGACCTCGAGTCACACAGGTGGGGCTCGTCAGACCCAGTAGTACTACCCAAATTTCCCCGCTAATCAATATTAACAATTCAAAAGTGTGAGGATTTTCCATGATATCAACACTATATAATATTGTACACAACTTAAATACATAAAGCGTTCGTGATTTACCAGTATGCTATCTCCCCCAAAGAGAGTAAATAAAAAGTGGGGCATGAACTCACCTGATATGCGTTTAGATACACAGGGCTTGACTTGTCAAACAGAATAGACAGACAACCTTCAGAGGTTACCTAGATCATATAAGTGCATGAGTACGTGTAATCAAAGAACATGTGAAACCCTAAGTACACTACAACCAAGGACTCAAAATTTCAAACAAAACAGACAATGTTTGACCTAGTTGACCCGTTTGACCCGTTGGTGACTTTATGTGTTGTAAACCATTCAAGTAATCATACACATCTGTTATGCATTGTTAACTTTCAAATAGATCATATGTATGCTATATCATCCAGGTGTAACACTTAGATCATCGTTCAACCAAGTATCATACAAGTCATGCGAATCTAGAACATTAACATAACCACTAGTTATACACAACTAACATGTCACACAGAGATCAAACCACTCACCACATGCCATGTGAGGTCACTCATGACTTCACATCCTAAACCCTGCCAATCCTACTAAGTAGGGGCCTCAGATTCGCACGCGTGTATGATGATCATAACCATATTCATTAACCATATGCATTGCATTCAACAAACATCACAACAATCAATTTCCAGTCCCAAACATGATATCCTAACTACTAATCAACACCAACATCATACATGACCATCAAAGTCCAAACATCATCCATGATTATCCAAAACATCCCATACAACTAATTCAACATGTTTCATCACCTTAGAATTCATCCATGATCATACTAACATGCTCCTAACATCCCAAACATGTTCAAGCTATCATTTTTCAGACGTTATGCAAATAAAGTTTCCTTTTTGGGAAAGTACATCCCAACATCCATCAACCATCCAATGTATTCATGAATTCAACATATTTATACTATCTCAAGCTCCATACAATATCTACACATGATCAACGTCACCTAATCATCATAATCTAACAATCTTCATAAAAAAAGTTTCTACTTTTGGCAAGCTATGAATCAATAACATCCATTCAAAGATTTCTAGCATTCATAACAACAATCTAGCATCTAATCATCATCATGAATACATCCATAACATCATACCATCCATAATTCAACATTACATGCAAAATAAAGTTACTATTCTTAGTAACCTATGAACAATGCATCAAAATCCCAACTTTCTTGCATAATCAATGTATTCTAACATTCATACAACCTATTAATCATCAAACATTCATCAAACAATCATCCATCATGCATAATCATGCATTTTCGAACTAGGGTTTGCTTCATACCCAAAGTTCATGATCAATCCACTAAAAACATAAAATTCATGCATAATCGACGTTAACTAACATGTATTCAATCTAACTAACATACTAACATCACCAAACAACATCAAATTCGACCTCATGAATGTCAATTTCGCAACTAAGATTCGGCCACCATGAACAACTCACAAAAACTTGAAAAACCTAACCTTTAAACGTGTAATTGCTTGAAATTGATGTTTCCTATGTGTTGTAATCCTTGAAATCGCATCAAATTGGTGCTTTCTAACTTGTTTTTGATCGAATTCGCAAAGGGAGAGGTGTTTGGGAAGTGTTTGCGGCTGAAGGGGGTGGATTAGGGTTTGGGTTTGTTTTGTTTAGTTTAATTTACACATTTACCCTTTTAACCCTTGTAACTTGTATTTTATAAAAACTAAGCTTTAAACTCTTTGTAAAGTGTTTTTAACTTCATAATATAAAGATATAAACTTATGAAAATCATTATATATCTTATCTTTATAAAAACACAAGACATACGAATAAATAGGCACGTTTCCGCGTTACGCGATTAATTTTCTAATTAACCTTTTAAATTAATGTGTAAACACATAAACATAACCCAATACTCACATAATCAATTAGATTACATCAAACTAACATTATCCATTATTATTAGGTCACCAACGTTAAACGACAACTAGTGTGTGCTCACAACACGTGTATACAAGACTTAACGGAACTAACGGAGTTTGGTAACGGAAATTTACCGGATGTCACATATATATATATATATATATATATATATATATATATATAATATATATATATATATATAGCAATCAGTGTTTGATTATATGTTCGTGGTTATGACTTGAATATATTTTTGTCTTTCTTTTGATGTTGTACAAAAGTCAAAATACGAATATAAGGTTATGGTTTTTTATAGGCAACACATAAGATAGAAACATAAGTTGTTTGCAACACCGATACATAAAATTAGAAGGCAAGAAAAGCTAAAGCATTAAAATAGATGTCAAACAATAGAAGCTAAAATGAAGGGTTGATTATGAAGATGTAACAATGAACATGGACTTTAAGAATGACCATTCCTTTCATATCATGTGCCTCCGGCATGTTTAGTTCATAAACAATCGTTGATTAGTCTATAGAAATCAAAATATTTTCTGAACACAAAAGAGAATGTATAAGTTTAGTAAGATATGATAGAGTAATAGTAGTTGTATGCTAAAAATATAAGTATAAGATAGCACATACCCTTTGGTAAATGAACCAACTTCACTCGACATGCATATACGATAAGATTTCTTGCCATTGCTACATAAATCCTAAACATATTCCTCTGCTTTGAGTCGTATAAGAGCATCTATATTATGTGACCGCTAACACATGTGTTTAAGTTTAGAATGACAAACAAATATCTTATCCTTTTTACATAGCATGAAGTGGTAAAAAATTTAGAAATTTTGTGGAAGCATTAACTTATGTCACATGTTGAAGGACTAAAACAAAATGGAATCGTCTTTTTTTCCGTTCACGGTGACAATCCGGTCAACAACATCTACAATGAGCATAAGTGTTCTTATCGGGGAAATTAAGGTGTGTATATTATATATGTAACAAAATAGATACAACGAGAAAGTTGCACATACCAATTATTAATATTTGGTGTCTTCTATCATGCTTAAGAATTTGAATAGAAAGAACTGATGGATACAAACAAAAACCTCTTGGAAATGGACTTTCAAACGGAATAAGTTTAGTGTAGTCGCTAATGACAATCTTGAACTCACCACAAATTAAGATGTAATTTTCATGTGTTGAATACTCTTGATATTGGAAAGTCTCGATTTGGAAACGGCTTAGTACATATACATTGGCCTCCAAATTCATATTATTATAATACTCATTAAATGTTTTGGGACAAACACGGCTATTTTTTGTCTCTTAAAAAAGAACGGTTATAATGTAAAATACATAAAGTAATTTTATATTTGAAAAAGGAGAAAATGACAGCACTTATGTTTAGATCAAGAAATATCACCAATAGTTTGTTCTCAACAGCGACTTCCGATATGAACTCAACCCAAACAAACAGAATAGTATACCAACTTCCATAATTTATGAGTGATGAAAAAAAGTCAACAACGAAATGAACATCCATGGTTTAACCAGGCCTTCACCTTTGTATTTAGTCTAGGAAAACATTTAATGATTTGATGTTAACCGAAAGAAGAAATATGTTATTTAATGTGTACATGTAAAAAATTTGGAATTTTAATTTAATTTTAATATGGAATAAAGGTAAGACCATTTATTTACGTACAAATGTCTTAAAATATTGAAGTTTTATCTACCAATTTAAACCAACCATAAGCTCATACAATGCAGAGAAAGATGTCCTTAGCATGTTCAATGTAAGCCATAGTAAGTGGTTGGCTGGTAATATTTAGTAGCCGAACAACATGTGTACGCTGACAGACCTGATAATGTATGGATAGGCGGGCATGGACATGGCCTGTAGGCGGCTTTATATAGTTGGTGACACGAGCGTCTGGAGGAACAAGGTTGCAACATTATCAGTGGTGGAGGCAACGCAGTGGAAGCAGTTAACGGGATCCGATGTGACCCGACTTGTAAAACCTCATGGAGTTACTCATGAGAAACCAGACTCCGTTGGTCATGTAGTGTGTATTAGCGAACCATATTGTTACTGGGATACGAGGGGGACATCGGTTTGAGAAGGCGTTAATCCATTGTTCTCCTCTAAGGACCCACACATGAAGAATCATTTCATGTAATCCACTTGTCACAAACATGTGCAACTTGTTTTGAATTATGATTAGGTTGGCAACGAACACCGCAATGGACTCCACAGGTGGAAAGCGTGTTTCTGCAACATTTTTGTGTTGATGTCAAAGGTCATAATAGCTTTTTAACGTACGTCCAAACAGTTATAAACTGTGAAGTAAAGAGTGTCGCCACATTGTGTTCCAGGGAACCAATAGTAAGCACGTTGCAGGTAGTCAACGTTTGGGTTAAAATGTATTGTCCTCCAATGTGTTGTTTGGCATGAGTAGATATGTAACAACCGGATATTTATTATTTTGAAGCCGGTGAAGAAAGAAAAGAAAATAAAGTTCAAAGTCGAGGGACCAAACTCGTCAACGAAGAAAAGTTGGGAATGTGGTGATATTAGTAGGGAGAGGTCAGCCCACTCTCCCCACACACCCCACATTTCAGATTTCATAGAGAGAAGAAGAGAGAAAGGAGAAAAAGTTGGTTCGAGTTAGTTCGGGTCGCCAAAATCATCGTGTAGCAAGCCAAATCGAAGCTCTTGTCGTTGTGCTCCTGTGGTGAGTTCTAGAACCCCACTTTTACTTGTTTTCAAACGATTTGGGGCTGGAAAACTTATGAAATTGGTTTTTGAGTATGTGTATGTTGACCCGTTTGTGTATGTGTATGTGTATGTATAATGCGTTTGTGGCTTGATTGTGAGCTTGTGTGTGCTTGAATGGTGTCGTGGTATGCATCCCTAAGGTTTAGGATGGTCGATTTGGGCTTAAAATGGGTTTAGAGGAGTTTGGAATCCGAAAACCCTCAGCTGCAGCCGGGATGAACTGCATTCTGCATCAGTTAGGGCTAGGCGACCGACTGGAGGCCGAATGGAGGCCATACGGCCGATTAGGGTACGATTGGGGTCCATTCGCACGATTGAATGTCCATTTGCACGATTGAAGGGCCAGTCGCATGGGGTCATGCGACTGAAGGTCCAGTCGCATAAGTGCTCAACCGCATTAATCCTATTCGCATGAGGTCCATCCGCATTGTCCATTCGCACGACTGGATGTTCATTCCCATAGGTGTTCACCCGTATTAGTTCATTCGCATGATGTTCAGTCGCATGGAGGCCATGCGACTAAAGGGTATCCATACGCCCGAGTAGGGATGTCACACCCGAGGAAAGTGTAGTTTGACTTTTGACTTTCGGGGAAAAGTGCAGATGTAAGTTTTGATGTAAAGGTTCCTGTAAGAGTATGTAAGATGACGATTGGGGCCTTAGAGAGCATGTTGGGCATGACGATGATGATGTTGCATGTTTAGGCTTGTTATGTATGCATGATGTTGCCCTGTATGATGATGATGAATGTGTATGATATGTTCCTTAATATGATGTATGTTATCTTTCTTGTGGACTTATGTGTCATGTTAATGAATGAATGAAGTATTATGTAACGTAAAGTGAAAGATAATGAAAGGGGAACATAAGTAAGAATGCATGCATTATTGAATGATGAACGAATGAAGGAAAGGCTTGCAAGCACATATATGAGGTGAGCAACTCGATGGTTGCAAGAGACTCGGATAGCGTGCCATCAATGAGATGGCAATGAGGTGAGCAACCATGTTGTTGCAACAGACTCGGATGGTATGCAATCCTTGAGATTGCTATGAGGTGAGCACCCCTACGGTTGCAACAGACTCGGACAATGCGTTATTGTGTAGTTGCCATGAGGTGAGCCACCCTATGGTTTCAAGAGACTCGGATAGCATGCTATTGTTGAGATTGGTAAGTGGGGTGAGCAACTCTATGGTTGCAACAGACTCGGATAGCGCGAAGTCGTTGGGATTGTTAATGAGGTGAGCGACCCTGTTGTCACAACAGACTCGAAGGAACGAAAGTATAAATGAATGAAAGATTTTGTATGAAAGAACGAAGTATGAATGAACGTAAATGAATTATCGGAATAGTGTACAGAAGGATCTTGGTCATTCGACCTCAGCAATCGTGGCCGGGTGCCATGAAGAGGGTAAAGTCTGACCGGATCTAGATAGAGAAGTGAACGATAATGTAACACGTTGAATGAGCAAAGTTAATGAACGGAATGATGAAGATAATACTGATATTATCTGTATGTACGTATGATGTATGATCACGAAAGAATGTAAAGTAAAGTATGTTTTATTTATAAAACTAGAACTCACTCAGCAACGCTGACTTTGATGTGTTTCCAGTGGCAGGTAATGATTGCTGAGGATGGCACGGGCGACTACTCAGCTCTTTTGGGATGGCATTCTTTTGATTAATGTTTTTGCATTGTAATGCGAACAAGCTATTTTGTAATGAATGTTGTATTAATTTGCAAAAGCATTTACATGGAAATGAAAGATTGTTTAGTTTTCCGCTGCGATTTTGTGAAACACAAATGTAATTATAGGTTTTATGTGCAATGAAAACCAACTGTAAGCGTCCCGGGAACGGGGCCTTACAAGTTGGTATCAGAGCAAAGTTTAAGTGAAATGGGTAAATTTCAAAATAAACCTAATCATAAACTGAGAATGGGATGGAAAGGAATGGAATGCCCATCTGAGTAGCTACGTGCCATCAGGTATTTTCGTAAAGTTAACCGGTTTTATGTGCGCATAGTATGTGTTATGTGTTGTATGTGGATTTAATACTGATGTAGTCAGGACAGGTAATGCTTGGGGTGTGAAGAGTAAAGTAAGTGGCTAATCACAACTGGCCACTGTAATTAGGGACTTACTATACCTCACATAAACTAAGCTGTTCCCTTGAATGACTGTGTTGGTGTTTGAATCTTTCAGTGTGCGTGTGATGGTCGGAGGTAGATCTTCAAAAGCTTCTCGGGGTGGAGGTCACGGTGCTGAATCACGACCTAAAAGAGGGAGACCCAGAGTTGAGAGGGTGGTTCATGAAGAACCAGAGACCCCTCATCCGGAGGGTGGCGACGAAAGCGCCAGTCTGAGAGCCTCAGTAAAGGAGGCTGTTGTAGAAGAAGTCCATAGGTCATGCAGACAATCTTATCGTTTGTGGTGACTGAAGTTATTAAGGCTGTACGAGAAGGGGAAAGAAAAGAAAGAAACAGATCCTCTGGAGAACGGAACAACCAGAGCCGGAAACGGTTCTATCTGATGACGAAGAGAAAGAAGAAGAGCCTGCGCCGGAGATGGCACGAGGATGTAATTATGGGGCTTTTATGAGATGCAAGCCCCCTACTTTTGATGGAAACGGCACAGCTGCAGCTGCTCACGGTGGGTGAGGGAAATGGAAGCTGTTCTTGATATCAGCGAGTGCCGAGAGGACCAAAAGGTGAAGTTTGCTACCCACTCTTTTGTGGATTCAGCTCTATGCTGGTGGGACAACATTGTCCAAGCTGAGGGTAGTAGGGCCATTGGGAAAATGAAATGGCCTGAGCTGAGAAGGTTGGTGATTGAGGAATTTTGTCCTCATCGGGAAATGGACAAGGTCGAAAGGGAGTTCTTGCAACTGGAGGCGGGAACTATGACGCACCAGCAGTACACCACTAAATTCAACGAGATGGCACGTCTGGTGCCGGATCAGGTGACACCTTTGTCACGAAAGATTAAAAGATATATTCAGGGTTTGCCAGCGGATATACACAGGCACATGATAGCTGTCCGGCCGAGTACGTTTAGGTCGGCGGTGGATTTGGCAGGGAGATTGTACGATGAGAGAACAAGGGTAGTGACTGAGGGTGGCAAGAAGAGCGGTGGTGATCGAAACTGGCGGGGGAAAAGGTTTGGTCGGGGTGATGCCTCGACGGGTAATAAGAAGGCACGAGTGGATGATCGCCGTGTGGTCACATCAAGTGCGGGGTCAAAAAGGTGTGGCAAGTGCGGAAGGGAGCACGGCGGGGAATGTAGGTTTGGGTCAAACTTATGCTTCAAATGTGGGAAGGCGGGGCACCTGGCAAGGGACTGTGGTATAGTCCGGTGCTATAACTGTGGTGAAGAGGGTCACGTAAGTAAGGATTGTAAGAAGTCGAAGGCTGAGAGTTCTGGGATGAAGAGAACTGGAGGTGAAGGACCGAGGGCGAGCGCCAGGGCATTTACCATGACACAGGAGGAAGCTAGGATAGACCCTGATGTCGTGTCCGGTACATTTCTGGTGAACCAAACTTTAGCTTCTGTGCTATTTGATTCTGGTGCTAGTAGGAGTTTTATTTCTGCTGCTTTCTGTGCTAAGCTGTCTGTTAGTAGTAGACGTGTTGATACGCCTTTGATGTAGAAACTACCATAGGTAAATCTACCAGGATTTCGGAGATGATAGAAAACTGAGGTGGAATTAGAAGGTCACAAGTTTCCTGTTAGACCGTTCGTGATGACCTTGGGTGGTTTTGATTTGGTTCTTGGGATGGATTGGCTAGCGGACTTCGAGGCGAACATTGTGTGTCGCAAGAAGATGATTCGGTTGACAGCGCCTGTCGGAAGTTTGGTAACGGTTTATGGTGATCGGGTTACTACGATCCCGAAGGTGATCTCAATGGCGGTAGTGGGAAATTGTATGAGGCGTGGATGTAGCGCCTACTTGGCTTATGTAAAGGATGTAGATGCACTAACACCACAACTTTCTGATGTACCGGTTGTGTGTGACTTTCCAAACGTATTCCCAAAAGATTTACCAGGGGTACCACCTGACAGAGGAATTGAATTTCAGATTGATCTGATACTGGGTGCCCAACCTGTTGCCAAGGCACCATATCGGTTAGCTCCGACGGAGATGAAAGAGTTGATGGAACAGTTGCAAGAGTTGCTTGATAAGGGGTTCATTAGACCAAGTATCTCTTCTTGGGGTGCTCCGGTCCTGTTTGTAAAGAAGAAGGATGGTAGTATGAGGATGTGCATTGACTACCGCGAGCTGAACAAGTTGACAGTGAAGAACCGATACCCCTTACCGAGAATAGATGATTTGTTCGATCAGCTTCAGGGTGCCAGTTGGTTTTCAAGAATAGATCTTCGGTCTGGCTATCATCAGTTGAAGGTAAAGGAACAAGATATCCCTAAAACAGCTTTCCGCACGCGCTATGGTCATTACGAGTTTCTTGTCATGTCCTTTGGTTTGACCAACGCGCCAGCTGCTTTTATGGATTTGATGAATCGTGTTTGTCAGCCGCTGCTGGATAAATCAGTGATTGTGTTTATTGATGATATCCTGATTTACTCGAGGAGCAAAGTAGAGCATGCCGGTCACATTCGAGAGGTTCTAGAGACGTTGAGAAGGGAGAAATTGTATGCTAAATTCTCCAAGTGCACGTTTTGGTTGCGCGAAGTTCAGTTTTTGGGTCATGTGGTGAATCCTGACGGGATAATGGTGGACCCGGCGAAAGTGTAGGCGGTTATGCAATGGAAGTCACCAAAGACGCCAACCGAGATCCGTAGCTTCTTGGGTTTGGCGGGCTACTATAGAAGATTTATCCAAGACTTTTCTAAGATTGCTTCTCCACTAACTAAGTTGACCCCAAAGGATGTGAAGTTTGTATGGGGTCAAGCTCAAGAGAAGGCGTTCGAAGAGCTGAAGGCAAGACTGACTCAAGCTCCTAATCTGTCATTACCCGACGGAAGCGAAGATCTGGTGGTTTATTCTGATGCTTCCTACTCAGGGTTAGGGTGTGTGTTAATGCAGAGAGGGAAGGTTATAGCCTATGCATCCTCACAATTGAAAGTTCATGAGGTTAATTATCCCACTCATGACTTGGAGCTAGCAGCCGTGGTCTTTGCACTAAAGATTTGGAGGCACTATCTCTACGGGACGAAGTGCACCATATTCACCGACCATAAGAGCTTGAAGTACTTCTTCGAGCAAAAGGATCTAAACATGAGGCAGAGGAGGTGGTTGGAGCTTATAAAGGATTATGATTGTGAGATCCACTACCATCCGGGCAAGGCCAATGTAGTGGCTGATGCCCTTAGCCGGAAGGAGAGACCCGAGCCGATTCGGGTGAAAGCATATCAGTTGATCATGACCTCCGATGTAATGAAGCAATTCAAAGAGTTCCAAGATGAGGCGTTAAAAGAGGATCATCTTAACTCTGAAAGAATGAGAGGTCTGGTCGCGGAATTGGGTGAAAACACACTCGGTGTTAGTACCCGATTTGGTTGTGTGTGGATTCCTCGTTTTGGGGATCTACGGGTGAAGATCATGGATGAAGCTCACAAGACTCGATACTCCATTCATCCTGGTGCCACGAAAATGTACCATGACATGAAGAAATATTATTGGTGGCCGGGTATGAAGCATGACGTGGTGGAGTATGTGAGTAAGTGCCTTACTTGCTTACAGGTGAAGGCAGAGCATCAAAAGCCGTATGGGAAGATCCAACCTTTGGATATACGGAATGGAAGTGGGAGCACATCACCATGGACTTTATTACGAAGCTGCCACGTACTCCGAAAGGGTACGATGCCATATGGGTGATAGTTGATCGTTTGACGAAGAGTGCTCACTTTCTACCGATCCGTGAGACGTATTCATCTGAGAGGTTGGCTGATCTGTTCATCAAGGAAATTGTAACTCGTCATGGTGTGCCGGTGTCTATTGTGTCTGATCGCGACACTCGGTTTACATCTAAATTTTGGAAGAAATTCCACGACGCTATGGGGACGAGGTTACATATTAGCACGGCTTATCATCCCCAAACCGATGATCAGTCAAAAAGGACCATTCAGACATTGGAAGACATGCTTCGAGCATGTGTGATTGATTTTTGTGGAAGTTGGGATGACCACCTACCGTTAGCTGAATTCTCCTACAACAACAGCTATCATGCCAGCATTGGTATGCCGCCATATGAGATGCTATACGGTAGGAGATGCAGAACACCCGTTTGTTGGGGTGATATTGGTCAGAAGGAATTGGGGAGCGTCGAGGTAATCGAGGCTACGACTGAGAAGCTTGAAAAGATCAAAGCCTTTATGAAGGCAGCCAAAGACAGACAGAAGTCGTATGCTAATAAACGACGTAGGCCGATTGAGTTCCAGGTGGGTGACCGGGTTATGCTGAAGGTCACACCTTGGAAGGGTATTATCGATTCAGAGCGGGGCAAGTTGAGCCCAAGGTATATAGGCCCTTTCCGAATCATTGCTCGAGTAGGAGAGGTGGCCTATAGACTGGAGTTACCGGATGAGTTGAATGGAATTCACCCGACATTCCATGTATCTCATCTAAGGAAGTGCCTAGCAGATGAAGATACGATTGTCCCAAAGAAGATATCGAAGTAGATGAACGGCTCAATTATGTGGAGCAACCAGTGGCAATCATTGACCGAAAGGAGAAAAGGCTAAGGAATAAAGTGGTTCCTCTTGTGCGTGTACAGTGGAAGCACAGGAAGGGATCTGAGTCAACGTGGGAGACTGAGGAAGAAATGAGACAGCATTACCCACGTTTGTTCGACGAATAACAGGTTTCGGGGACGAAACCTATTTAAGGGGGGTGGACTTGTAACACCCGGATATTTATTATTTTGATGCCGGTGAAGAAAGAAAAGAAAATAAAGTTCAAAGTCGAGGGACCAAACTCGTCAATGAAGAAAAGTTGGGAAATGTGGTGATATTAGTAGGGAGAGGTCAGCCCACTCTCCCCACACACCCACATTTCAGATTTCATAGAGAGAAGAAGAGAGAAAGGAGAAAAAGTTGGTTCGAGTTAGTTCGGGTCGCCAAAATCATCGTGTAGCAAGCCAAATCGAAGCTCTTGTCGTTGTGCTCCTTTGTCTGAGTTCTAGAACCCCACTTTTACTTGTTTTCAAACGATTTTGGGGCTGGAAAACATCTGAAATCGGGTTTTTGAGTATGTGTATGTTGACCCGTTTGTGTATGTGTATGTGTATGTATGATGCGTTTGTGGCTTGATTGTGAGCTTGTGTGTGCTTGAATGGTGTCGTGGTATGCATCCCTAAGGTTTAGGATGGTCGATTTGGGCTTAAAATGGGTTTAGAGGAGTTTGGAGGCCGAAAACCCTCGGCTGCAGTCGGGATGAACTGCATTCTGCATCAGTTAGGGCTAGGCGACCGACTGGAGGCCGAATGGAGGCCATACGGCCGATTAGGGTGCGATTGGGGTCCATTCGCACGATTGAATGTCCATTCGCACGATTGAAGGGCCAGTCGCATGGGGGTCATGCGACTGAAGGTCCAGTCGCATAAGTGCTCATCCGCATTAATCCTATTCGCATGAGGTCCATCTGCATTGTCCATTCGCACGACTGGATGTTCATTCCCATAGGTGTTCATCCGTATTAGTTCATTCGCATGATGTTCATTCGCATGGAGGCCATGCGACTGAAGGGTGTCCATACGCCCGAGTAGGGCTGTCACACCCGAGAAAGTGTAGTTTGACTTTTGACTTTCGGGGAAAAGTGCAGATGTAAGTTTTGACGTAAAGGTTCCTGTAAGAGCATGTAAGATGACGATGGGGCCTTAGAGAGCATGTTGGGCATGAAGATGATGATGTTGCATGTTTAGGCTTGTTATGTATGCATGATGTTGCCCTGTATGATGATGATGAATGTGTATGATATGTTCATTAATATGATGTATGTTATCTTTCTTGTGGCCTTATGTGTCATGTTAATGAATGAATGAAGTATTATGTAACGTAAAGTGAAAGATAATGAAAGGGGAACATAAAGTAAGAATGCATGCATTATTGAATGATGAATGAATGAAGGAAGGGCTTGCAAGCACATATATGAGGTGAGCAACTCGATGGTTGCAAGAGACTCGGGTAGCGTGCCATCGATGAGAATGGCAATGAGGTGAGCAACCTGTTGTTGCAACAGACTCGGATGGTATGCAATCCTTGAGATTGCTATGAGGTGAGCACCCCTACGGTTGCAACAGACTCGGACAATGCGTTATTGTGTAGTTGCCATGAGGTGAGCCACCCTATGGTTGCAAAAGACTCGGATAGCATGCTATTGTTGAGATTGGTAAGTGGGGTGAGCAACTCTATGGTTGCAACAGACTCGGATAGCGCGAAGTCGTTGGGATTATTAATGAGGTGAGCGATCTTGTTGTCGCAACAGACTCGAAGGAACGAAAGTATAAATGAATGAAAGATTTTGTATGAAAGAACGAAGTATGAATGAACGTAAATGAATTATTGGAATAATGTACAAAACAGGATCTTGGTCATTCGACCTCAGCAATCGTGGCCGGGTGCCACGAAGAGGGTAAAGTCTGACCGGATCTAGATAGAGAAGTGAACAATAATGTAACACGTTGAATAAGCAAAGTTAATGAACAGAATGATGAAGATAATACTGATATTATCTGTATGTACGTATGATGTATGATCGCGAACGAATGTAAAGTAAAGTATGTTTTATTTATAAAACTAGAACTCACTCAGCAACGCTGACTTTGATGTGTTTCCAGTTGGCAGGTAATGATTGCTGAGGATGGCAAGGGCGACTACTCAGCTCTTTTGGGATGGCATTCTTTTGATTAATGTTTTTGCATTGTAATGCGAACAAGCTATTTTGTAATGAATGTTGTATTAATTTGCAAAAGCATTTACATGGAAATGAAAGATTGTTTAGTTTTCCGCTGCGATTTTATGAAACACAAATGTAATTATAGGTTTTATGTGTAATGAGAACCCAACTGTAAGCGTCCCGGGAACGGGGCCTTACAAGATATTTGTATTAAATCCATGTAAACTACGACTGATATTCATGACCGTGTAGTCTTGCATCGAGTTCTTGTACAATCAAATTGTGTCATTGGAATCTATATAGATGCCCATGTCATCAGAGGTTGCTAGTTCCTTGTACCTAGTAGTAGTAGGGTTCCATAAAAACAATGCATGATCGTTGTGCACCCAGACGCATAGTAGCCCATCCAAGTGGGACTGAACAGATATGTGTGTGATATTAGAAGTGAATGGGCATGTAATATCAGTCGATGCACCATATTCCTTGGTCTCAAAGTTTATTGCGTGGACAATGCCGTTGAGGTTGTCAATTATGAGGATTCTTGGTTACTCCATACTGATGAACGAGACACGTGCACCATTTCAAACTCGAGCATGGAAAGTGAAGCATACCACTACTTGAAAACACTCTTGCACCTTCCAACTATTTTCATTATGGCCCTATCAAGTATTCTGAAGATGATTGCATCGGTGGGCAAGGTGTTTATGGTGGAATTGGCTGAACGGTGGTGTGCGTACAAATTTGACAAGGAAAAAAAGACATTAGCGTTGATTGAGGTGGGATGGGACGTGGTCTTGTAAGAAGGACAAATGATCTTTGAACTTGGGCATTCATGAGCTGTTTGGCTATGCGTGCACACAACTGTCCCATGACCAACAACCATGTGAAGGTAATCACGAACAAGAACTAAATTTGCTTGCAGGTTTGTGCATGCAACTGGGGAAATGGTTTTTTCAATAACTTCCCACAATCAATGTAAGACCCAAATATAAAATTATGTGCTTTTTCGGTGTGCAGCTTAACAAAGAAATACAGAATGGAAAAATAAACAATGGGGAAAGAAACCCAAAGTCTTAGTATAGGCGTTGGCACTTGACAAGAATCCAATGGAGAAAACAATTACAGTATGTTGACTTACCAACTGAAACTATAATTGCCTCGTAAAGTACACAATGGGGAAAAGAGATGAAAGTTTTAGTGTAGCCTGTGTGGAGTATAATAGCATGACATTATGAAATGATCATAACAATTAAAAAAGGCAGAAATGCAGCAAAATAATATCTTCTACATGTTGCTTTATAACAGCTGACTATCCCAATTCTAACTATACCATAACGCATAATCACTTTCGAGACACACAGCGAAACTTAATAAGCATGATCCCAATACCCAACTCATAACAAGTTCAACCAAATACGCTTTCAAACAGGAATGCAGTTCATAATGTTAAGCATACTTCTGTCAAAAGGCATTCCATTGAAGTGGATCCATTTTACAGCATGTTAATTCAATTTTATTGTTAGTGGTTGACTTTTTTTATATGAATCAAGAATTGTTTTGACCGTCTTTTCTTCTTTGTGTAATTAAACAATGACAACAGTAGTCAAATAATCAATGTGCAATCACAACAGAATGCTATAAAATTTCTATCGCCTATTTGGTGTAATCCCAAAATTTATTTATCAACCATATACTCTTGATGCATATCAAATGCATACTTGAGTGCGGAATCTATTCCAACTTCTTTTTGGTCAAATACTTAAAAACTAATCCAAGTATTTGTCAAAAAATTATAATGATTTCAAAATTCAGTTATTGCATATTTTATTAAAGTATAAAGTTAATAAAATATTTAAAAGCTTATCAACTGTACATACCTTAATCTTGAAGTTTCTTAAATCATGAGATATCTGCAAAAAAATACCAATCTAAGTATATTTGCATAGATTATAAATCTTAAATATCGTGCCCTACTAAATCTTCTCAAAATTACATGTTAAATATCTTGCCTTACTAAATCTAGTCAAAATTACATTTCGGGCAGCATCTCCATATAGCTCACATTGTAATGAAGTTGCTTGTAAGGAAAACAGAGCAAAACTTGCAATCAACTCTACAAACACCATGTGGAGGTCTTTGTTTTTCATATTATAGTTTTAGTTGATAATAACAGCGACCTACAACATATCATATCTAGCCTATCTAATTTAAGAAGACATTGGTATTAACATATACATGGACATACATGAATAACACACAAGTTAACCTATCAAATTACTTGATTGCATAGAACATTTAGCAATCAAGTAACCATACTTACTCTTTAGACTTTGCAATGTAAAGGTTTTGTTACAAGACTACACTGGCCTACATAATCATATATAATTAAATAATTAGAACCAATTTCACTACACCCTAACACTATACATTCATTAAATCAAGCAATGTAAAACATAGCTGGATGATTGTGCATTTGTAGAGGAGCTTTACGAAAATGCAATGTAACCCAACCTCCAATAGATAAACTTTTACAGTATGATTGATGAAGGAAGGGAAATGAATGAGTACCTTACAATAATGAAACCAAAGAGGACTTCCTGGCGTGCATGTGCAGTGACACCAAAATAAAGCTTCATAACAGCTAAATAAGTTTCATAATTGAATTTTATATCTGTAGAAATCATGATGATCTTATAAATAGCATGCAGGCAACATAGGAATATGCATCTAACATTTAGAATCTTTAATCAACAATAACTAAATCAACAATTTTAGTTTCTATTAGAAATAATCTATAGTATTTATTGCATGAGATAGTTAAATTTAGTAATTAGCTAGTCAATAAACTTATTATTAAAAAAAATTGACTATTTAAGAAATAATTATCTATAATTGGGTTATATAAATTAGCAATAAAACTTGATTTTGAGTCCATCTAATAGTTAAACCTCTTGATGAGTATTATACAAGAATTTAGTTCTCATCCGCTAACCGGTAAAGTTTGCCTCTCATTTATGATTAAAACCCTATATCATTATGATTCTTTGTGATACTGCTCGAGGACTTTAAACGATATATCATTATGATTCTTTGTGATACTGCTCGAGGACTTTAAACAAACCAAAAAAATAGGAATGCAGGTTGGTCTTGTTTGTTCATTTAACCTTAATGAACGAACACAATCACTTGAATGAATAAATTTGGTTGTCTAAATTCGGGTTTTGTATGTCTCAGACTTATATTTCTGTTGAAGAAATTGAGTCTGTGCTTTGAATGGCAAGAGATAAGTTCTATAAAGCACCAAAATGGAAGCAAGATTTGACCAACAAAAAAGTTGATCTTTTGTAGAAATCAAACTCTTAATCAGACCAAGCAATAAACATTAAAACACCACCATTATCAGCATATTTATCACACTATCATTTTGGAAATTAATTTTTTTTCCAATTTTGACCAGATTAATCCGTTAGCTGTAATCAAACCTATTAACATCAAACAACAATTTGCAATGTCATATTTAATTATATAAAGTGTATGTACATACAAGGTGCAGGGAATCATTCAATTCATTCATAGGTTGTTGATGATGTGTGCTATTATTAGTAAAACTCATTTCAAAAGTTAAGTAAAGAGCATGAATGGTGTTTATCTTGTAAGCCTGCAAATGTAAAACAACCAACCCTATAATTACAACTACAGCAACTCAACTCTGTAAACCACAAACTGTAGATGCTTAAAACCGACAAACACCCAACTTAAAGATAATCTTCATCCACCTCAACTTAAAACTGGCAGTATGATAATATGATATGATTATAGTATTTAGCATTTGGTCTTTTTGTACATGCCTAAACCAAGATTGTGAGTATTCTACATCCAGATGTTAAGTGTAGGACCTCCATGACACATTTACCAATTCCACAGTGAGAGAAAGTTATCAAATTATATCACAGCAACAAAACAATTAGATCATCAAGTATTGAGTAAAGAACAAAACAAGCACTTACCTTTAAAGAACCCGAATTCATCAAAATCAAAAGGAACCGTCAGAAAGAATAATAATCATAAAAAACAAACGGAGAGGGTCGCTAACGGAGAAGCAACCTCTTACCAACTATCATAATCATCGAAGCAACACCTCGCAAATACAGAATAACACAATCGACCATTCTATGTGCTAAGAACGAGAACAATGCAGTTGAAATCGAGGTATTTGAAATCGAGTGTTCCATATTGTTAAAATATGTGTATAATTCAATCCAATAACAAACATTTAGAAGTGTTATTTCTAATGTTATATTTTTATTTTTGCATGGTATATGGATGTTTTGAGTTGAATTGCTCTTGGGCTGGCTAAGGATGTAAAAGACAGATTGCTTAAATGGATATGAAAGTGGGCTTTGCACTTGGATGGCTTTCTTACATGATTTAGTGATTGCACTTGGGTTGCTTCTTTTTACAACTTGGGCTTTTATTTGACATATCTTATAAAAAGTCCTTAACATCAGAGAATCCAGATTGATTCTCCATCTTTGTTCATTCTGCATAACTATCTTCTAAATCTCCTCTTGGTGGTATAATGGTTTCATCTTCTTCATCTTTGATGAAATGTAGTCTGAGATCATATTATCTAGTGGATTCATGTTCATCATATACTGATATACTCTTGGAGATTAGTCTTTGTTTAGATTCGTTTTTTCATGTGATGATTCATATTCAGATTTGTTGTTCATGTATCATCAATCTAAATAATATTAAGAATTTTGTCACATCCCGGCGGAAGCGTATGATACTAAGGGAGTGACTTGATTGTTCAGAACTCATTATCAAATACTAATTAATAAACAACACATAAACATACATATTTCATAACATAATATTAAAGTTAGGATTACATAAAATCATCATAGTCAAAATTTGAAATTACATAATCCTATTACATCATAAAGTTTTAACAACTACATCTTCAGAGACGATGGAAGTGAGCATCCACCGACACACTGAAGTCATACAGGTTCACAGTTAGGTTCACACAAACTTTCCCTACAACTTCACCCCAGCCATTAAAAACATCAAAGGAGAACGTTAGGTTGTTATTCATGATGAATTCCTGAAAAAGCATACCAAAAATAGTCAACACAAAGTTGGTGAGCTTCACAGATTTATTAAACAGATAATATTGATGCATTATATATAACAACCAAACCTTACATAGCAATCAGATCATTCATATCTGTCATATCATATTCTCATAAATCAGATAACATAGCATTATAACACTCATTCTGTTAATGCAGGAGATATCTCCTAAGTAGCGCTACCAATGTTATCTAACGGTTCCACATCCGAACTAATGGTTGCAACATAAATTTCAGTAATAATGCATCAATTCATAAATTAGTATGCTTTTTCCCAAAACTTAAATAAAACAAAATGGGCCATGAAACTCACCTTTACTCCAAGTAGTAACCTATAAACAAAAGAATTTTATAGTTTAGAAAACTTAACTATTTTCTTCAAAATTTTCAGTACCTCAATAGATTTTGAAATTTTTATAACAAATAGGTTTATTAATCTGGAATATCACATTAATTTCTATTTCCAAGAAATTTACAGATTATTTTCTATAATTGTTATAAAGTCATCATAAATTTCTAAAAATAGTTTCCGTAGTCCATAAATTCCCAAAATTTTACAGAGGATTCATTATAATAATTAGAACTTCTTATAAATTTATCAAAGTCTAACACATAACAGATTAGTTTCTGTAATTTTTACAATAATCCTATTTCTTCGCAAAAATAGCTATATAGCTCCAAAAATTATTAATTTATATATTCTGCAGGTTTGGATTTATCAATTTATCCATGATTTTCTCAGATTTTATTATGCTATTTAAGTATTTATTTTGATTTTTCTACTGCAAAACATGTAAAAATTTATATTTCAGTTAATACTTTGAGTTAGGTCACGAGATTTTTCCAGTGGATTCTATAATTCATAATGATCAGTATATAATTTTTCCATATATTTACTAGGATCGGTTCGTCCGATATAATTTTTCCTCTTAAATACTTAAATGATTATATAAATTAATTTACTTATGAGATTAGCATCAAAATTTACAGATTTATCTTTTCCAATATTCCTATCATATTTTCAATGTTTGTTCCCACAATCATAGTCGTTAATATGCAGAACTGATTTTTAACAAATTATAACTAGATTTTTAATCCTTTTGTTGATAATTTCTTGTTAAAACTTGATTTTTAAGTTTTGTTTTCATGTTTCCAGATTCTTAAAATCTTCCTTTTTGTCTGAAAAATAAGTTTTATGTTTAAACAAAATCTTGAGTGTTAAATCAAAAGGGTTAGTCACATGTGTTGTTGAACACATGTTTTGCTTTTGTAACCTTAATCAAGTAGGGTTTTAGAGTTAGAACCTTAATTTTGACAGAAGGAGAGTGTGAGTAGATGATGAGGATGGTCTAAGCTTGCGTGGTTTTGACAATCTTTCGGGAGATGGTGCTTTCGCGAGGCTTGGATGTTGCTGCCTAGTAACCGAGAGAGATGTAGATAATGATGATAATATGTGATGGTTATGGTGTTATCCAAGAGTGGGGATGATTGTGGTTGTGTATATCGTTCGTGAGAAGGGAAGTGGCAATGGAATTGAGGTCGACCGAATGGAGGTGGTCTTCGGTGGTAGCTTTGGTGGTATAGACTTCCTATCGGCCGAGACCTTCAAATAGTGAAGGTGTAATCATTAGGTCTAGTTTTAGGGTGTGATGTGGATGTTATAGGCTAGGTGAGTCGGTCCTTAGGGTGCTAGGTGGCGGGTGTGGCTTAGCTTAGGTGTCAAGCAAAGAAGGTGTTGAGTCATAGGTTGTTAATGGGTGTTTAGGGTGTTAATTAGGTGTTTAAGGGTGCTAATGAGCGGTGCTTAATCTTAGATGGTACTTTGGTTTGGGGTTTTAAGTGTAGAAGATTTGTTTAGGTTTGTTTGATGTTGTTTGGTTGATGTATCTTGATCATATATGGTTCAATATCAAAGAATTATACTTTTGGATACATGCACACGTAAATTATACATGCATGCTACCATGCATACGTGCAACGCATAATATATGCATATAAACACATAGTACATACATGTATTTATCAAAAGATGGCATATGCATGAGTATATAATATGCATGTGTGTATGTTTCTTAGCAAAGATGGTACAAAAAAAGTATGCATGCGACCATGCGTACGTATACAAGTGAACAATATACTTATGTAAAATGAAAGCATGCATACGTTTATGCATGTAAATATATTAACCTAGGTGTGTCTTAAGTTATATGAATGAACTTTGTATATAATATTTCTTAATCTAGGGTTGTCACATTCTCCCCCCGTAAAGATAATTTCGTCCCGAAATTATTTGATTAGTAATGAACTTATCTGACCATTGACTTGGAATAGATGGGGGTATCTTCTTTTGATTTCATCTTCTCTTTCCCACGTATACTCAGGTCCTCTCCTAGCATTCCACTTAACCTTCACTATGGAAATTTTGCTTCTTCTTAGCTTTTTAACTTTCTTGTCTAATATAGCTATTGGTTCTTCTGTGAAATGAAGCTTCTCGTCTATCTTTATTTCTTGAGCTGGAACTTTTAATGTTTCATCTGTTAAACATTTCTTTAGATTGGATACATGGAATGTGTTGTGTACTTCACTTAATTCTTGAGGTAAATCTAGTTTGTATGCAACGGGACCAATTTTGTCAATAACTTCAAATGGTCCAACATATCTTGGGTTCAACTTATTTCTCTTTTCAAATCGAAATATTCCTTTGGTAGGTGATATTTTTAGATAGACTTTGTCTCCAATTTGAAATTCTAATGGTCTTCTTCTTTTATCAGCATAGCTTTTCTGTCGATCCCGTGCTGCCTTTAGTCTATTTTTGATTTCCTTGATTTTGTCAGATGTTTCTTGAATTAAGTCAGGACCTATAAGTTGCCTATCTCCTACTTCATTCCAACATAAGGGCGATCTGCATTTTCTTCCATACAAGGCTTCAAACGGGGCTGTTTTAATACTGGAATGATAGCTATTATTATAGGAAAATTCTATCAAAGGTAGATGTATATCCCAGCTACCACCAAAGTCTAATGCACAAGCACGTAACATATCTTCCAGTGTTTGTATTGTTCTTTCACTTTGTCCATCTGTTTGTGGGTGGAAGGCTGTGCTAAGATTTATTCGGGTTCCTAAAGCTTTTTGTAGGGTTTGCCAAAATCTTGATATGAATCTACTGTCTCTATCAGATATAATGGAGATTGGTATTCCATGTCTGGATACGATTTCTCGTATGTAGATTTTTGCCAATTTTTCTACTTTGTAATCTTCTCTAATGGCAGAAAGTGTGCTGATTTGGTTAACCTATCTACTATAACCAAATAGTGTCATAACCACTTGAAGTTCTTGGTAACTTGGTTACAAAGTCCATAGTAATTTGATCCCATTTCCATTCTGGAATTTCAGGTTGTTGTAGATATCCCGAAGGCTTTTGATGTTCTGCTTTGATTCTTGAACACGTGTTACATTTTTCTACAAACTCCCCAACTGATCTCTTCATACCAGGCCACCAGTAATGATTTTTCAAATCTTTATACATTTTGTTATTCCCTGGATGTACTGAGTATTTTGACTTATGTGCTTCTTCCAATATAACCTTTCTAAGTATGGTATCATTAGGTATCCAGATTCTTTCTTTAAAATTTTAAGATTCCATGTGTATCTGCCTGTAAATCCTTTTCTTGTCCTTTTATTTCTACCTTACTTTTCTGTTGGGCTTCCCATATTTGTCTTAGTAGATTTGATTGTAGTTTCATTCTCATGGCTCGTACCCGTAACGGTTTAGCCCTATCTTTTCTACTTAAAGCATCTGCAACTACATTTGCCTTACCGGGGTGATATTTGATTTCACACTCATAATCACTTAGTAATTCTATCCATCTTCTTTGTCTCATGTTAGCATTTTCTGTTCGAATATATGTTGTAAACTTTTGTGATCTGTGTATATTGTACATTTTGTCCCATATAAATAATGCCTCCAAATCTTAAGTGCAAAGATTACTGCTCCTAATTCTAAATCATGAGTAGTGTAGTTTTTCTCACTTCCCCTAAGTTGTCTAGAGGCATATGCAATGACTTTACTTCGTTGCATTAATACACATCCAAATCCTTGACGTGACGCATCACAATATACTACAAAATTATCAGTCCCTTCTGGTAATGACAAAATAGGTGCACTACACAGCTTACTTTTCAAAAGTTCAAATGCATTCTTTTGTTTTTCTCCCCAAACATATGGCTTGTCCTTTTGAGTTAATTCAGTCAAGGGTTGAGCTATCCTTGAAAAATTTTCTATAAACCTTCTGTAATATCCTGCTAATCCTAGAAATTGGCGTATTTCTGTCGGTGTCTTGGGATCTTCCCAATTCTTAACAGCTTCTATTTTTGCTGGATCTACCTGTATTCCTTCTTGATTGACTATGTGTCCAAGGAATTGTACTTCTCTTTTCCAAAATTCACATTTTGAGAATTTTGCGTATAATTTTTCTTTTCTTAACAACTCCAAGGTCAATCTTAGGTGTTGCTCATGATCCTCCCTACTTTTAGAATAGATTAAAATGTCATCTATAAAAACTATGACAAACTTATCTAAATAGGGTCTACAGATTCTATTCATCAAATCCATAAATATGGCGGGAGCATTGGTTAATCCAAATGGCATTACAGAAATTCATAATGTCCATACCTTGTTCTGAATGCTGTCTTAGGTATATCTTCATCCTGTATTCTTAGTTGATGATATCCTGATCTCAAGTCTATTTTTGAAAAGTAACTAGATCCTTGTAGTTGATCAAATAGATCGTCTATTCTAGGTAAAGGATACCTATTCTTTATAGTTACTTTATTAAGTTCCCTATAGTCTATGCACATCCTAAACGTTCCATCCTTTTTCTTGACAAATAAAACTGGTGCTCCCCAAGGTGACACACTAGGTCGTATAAATCCTTTATCCAAAAGTTCCTGAAGTTGGCTCATAAGTTCCTTCATTTCAGTAGGTGCTAAACGGTAGGGCGCCTTAGCAATAGGGGTTGTTCCTGGCATCAATTCAATTTTGAATTCCACTTGAAGTGGGGGTGGTAATCCAGGTAATTCATCAGGGAATACATCTGAATATTCATTGACAACTGAAACGTCTTTCAGGTTTGCTTTGTCTATCTTAGTATCAACAATGTGAGTCAGATAAGCCAAACATTTATTCCTTAGACATTTTTGTGCATTCTTGCAAGAAATTATCTTTATAGTACCTCTAGGTTTTTCACCATATATACACAGTATTCTATTCTCTTTAACCAAAGGAATTTTGATCATTTTCTTACCACATATTATTTCAGCTTGATTTTTACTTAACCAATCCATTCCTACAACAACGCCAATCCTCCTAAATCAATAGGAATCAAATCTATGTTGAAATAGTTTTCATCTAGATTCATTGTACAATTAGGAATGATTTCGCAAGCTTCGATTATCTTACCATCTGCTAACTCTATCATATATTTTTGATCTAACTTTTCTGTGGTCAAATTAAGTAGTTGCCTAAATGTATTTGAAACAAAACTACGGGTTGCTCCAGTATCAAATAACACAGTAGCATACTGGTTGTTTACAGGGAACGTACCCGTGACAACTTCTGGTTCATGTCGCGCTTCTTCTGCCTGCATTATGAATGCTCTTCCCCGAGGGTTGTTCTGATTAACTGGTGCTCTTCCCTTCAGCTGCGGACATTCGTTTCGGCGATGATTTTCATTCCCACATTGATAGCAGATTGGTTTTGGATTTGCAGGGTTTTTGCAGTCTCGGGATATATGCCCCTTTTTCTTGCAGTTGTAACAGATTACCATCGCACAATTGCCTTGATGGTATCTTTGGCAAGTGCTGCACCATGGCTGGTTTTCTGTCTGGGGTTTCTTTTCCCGTGTCATTCCTAGGTAGTTCCGAGGGGGTTGTCTAACTACTCGTTTCTGAGGATTTCCTCTAAATCTTTCCCCTGTGTTATCATTATTCCACTTTCTCTTTTCTCCGGATCTAGGGTTATTTAACGATCCATTTCTTATCATTTCATCTGTCAAACTTCCTGATAAACTTACAGTATCTTGAAAAGTTTTGGGCCTTGCTGATTTTACTAATCCCCTTATTTGTGGCACTAGTCCCCAAATATATCTTCCTATTCTTTTTGATTCTGGGGTTACTAGGTGTGGTACTAACCTCGAGAGTTCATTATACCTGTCGGTATATTCCCGATATGCTGCTCCTTTCATCTCTAAAGCTAGAAACTCAGTTTCTAACTTTTCTATTTCATTATAAGGGCAGTATTTTTCTATAATCAAATTCCTGAATTCTTCCCAACTTAATTTATTCATAACGTGCCTACCTTTGATGGTCATTTCCAACTTCCACCAGGATTGTGCTTCTCCCTTTAGTGAGTGTGAAGCAAACAAGGTCCTGTTGTTATTGGCACATTTGCTGATTTCCAGAGTTGACTCCATTTCATCTAACCAGCGTAAGGCCTGTACTGCTCCGCCTTTACCATCAAATTCTCGAGGTCTACAGGACATAAAAGCTTTGTAGGAGCATCCTCTTCCTATTATAGCTTCTTCTTCTGGTTGTTCCCTCGTGGTATCATCCATGGGTATCTCATTACCTGGTGTTGTTGTTCCGAGATTTAGGTTTTGTTGGAGCTGAGTTACTAGGGTGGGTATGGCAGCTTCTAATTGTTGTGCTATTATCCGTGTGATCCTCTCATCTTCATTGGTATTTGGGTTTATAGGGGTTTCTTCCCCAAGTCTAGTTCTAGGTCGTCCTCTTCGCGCCGTTCTTCTTACGGGCTGTGTGTCTCTTCTTGGCGGCATGCTTTTCTATAATTAATTATAGTAAATATTAAGAAAAATTTTAGATTCTTAACAACATCCTACTTAACACATAAACAAGTAATAGCTTAAACATAAAAGATATTTTTCATTTAAGTTCTTATTTAAAGATTTCACATAAAAAGTTAGCTTCTAATTTCCCTGCACCCATTTCCATATTCTTGAGAAGATGTTTCCTGTAGGTGCTTTCAATTCCTTAACATCTTTCTGAATATTCCTGATTTCTTGTTGAATTTTCTTGAGCTGTTTAAGGGTTGGTTGAGTGACTGTGTTTTGATTTTCATCCACCCTTTGTCTTTTAGCTTTACTTTCTTCGTGGGGGTTAGTTTCTTGTATCTCCTTGCCTTCGTATTGCTTGGTCTTACATTTGTTTCCGGGTCGTACCCTTTTCCTAGGAGTTTTAATGGTATATCCTCCTACCATTACAGGTGCACGACGGACATAAAATTTAGGTTCGGGATTATCTTCTCCTTTGGTTGAAAAAGGTTCTAGAATTTGCTGAGGTTTAGGTTCAGGCGTAAGTCCTTCGTGATTATTATAATCCGAGTATTCGGATGAGTCAGTCTCACAAAATTTGTTATCGGTACTCATGGCTGCAAAACAAATCTTTTCATGATTTGAACCCAATAGTTAGTTATCTATTTTTATACATATTATAAGTTCTCTGCATGAAACATACTTTAATATACATGGAATTATAACACACAAAATCATATATATATACACATAATTATACAGATATGAGCTTATGGTTATAGTCTAGGTATTTTATGGTACCTAATTCTCTATAACCAATGGCTCTGATACCAACCTGTCACATCCCGGCGGAAGCGTATGATACTAAGGGAGTGACTTGATTGTTCAGAACTCATTATCAAATACTAATTAATAAACAACACATAAACATACATATTTCATAACATAATATTAAAGTTAGGATTACATAAAATCATCATAGTCAAAATTTGAAATTACATAATCCTATTACATCATAAAGTTTTAACAACTACATCTTCAGAGACGATGGAAGTGAGCATCCACCGACACACTGAAGTCATACAGGTTCACAGTTAGGTTCACACAAACTTTCCCTACAACTTCACCCCAGCCATTAAAAACATCAAAGGAGAACGTTAGGTTGTTATTCATGATGAATTCCTGAAAAAGCATACCAAAAATAGTCAACACAAAGTTGGTGAGCTTCACAGATTTATTAAACAGATAATATTGATGCATTATATAAACAACCAAACCTTACATAGCAATCAGATCATTCATATCTGTCATATCATATTCTCATAAATCAGATAACATAGCATTATAACACTCATTCTGTTAATGCAGGAGATATCTCCTAAGTAGCGCTACCAATGTTATCTAACGGTTCCACATCCGAACTAATGGTTGCAACATAAATTTCAGTAATAATGCATCAATTCATAATTAGTATGCTTTTTCCCAAAACTTAAATAAAACAAAATGGGCCATGAAACTCACCTTTACTCCAAGTAGTAACCTATAAACAAAAGAATTTTATAGTTTAGAAAACTTAACTATTTTCTTCAAAATTTTCAGTACCTCAATAGATTTTGAAATTTTTATAACAAATAGGTTTATTAATCTGGAATATCACATTAATTTCTTATTTCCAAGAAATTTACAGATTATTTTCTATAATTGTTATAAAGTCATCATAAATTTCTAAAAATAGTTTCCGTAGTCCATAAATTCCCAAAATTTTACAGAGGATTCATTATAATAATTAGAACTTCTTATAAATTTATCAAAGTCTAACACATAACAGATTAGTTTCTGTAATTTTTACAATAATCCTTTCTTCGCAAAAATAGCTATATAGCTCCAAAAATTATTAAATTTATATATTCTGCAGGTTTGGATTTATCAATTTATCCATGATTTTCTCAGATTTTATTATGCTATTTAAGTATTTATTTTGATTTTTCTACTGCAAAACATGTAAAAATTTATATTTCAGTTAATACTTTGAGTTAGGTCACGAGATTTTTCCAGTGGATTCTATAATTCATAATGATCAGTATATAATTTTTCCATATATTTACTAGGATCGGTTCGTCCGATATATTTTTCCTCTTAAATACTTAAATGATTTATATAAATTAATTTACTTATGAGATTAGCATCAAAATTTACAGATTTATCTTTTCCAATATTCCTATCATATTTTCAATGTTTGTTCCCACAATCATAGTCGTTAATATGCAGAACTGATTTTTAACAAATTATAACTAGATTTTTAATCCTTTTGTTGATAATTTCTTGTTAAAACTTGATTTTTAAGTTTTGTTTTCATGTTTCCAGATTCTTAAAATCTTCCTTTTTGTCTGAAAAATAAGTTTTATGTTTAAACAAAATCTTGAGTGTTAAATCAAAAGGGTTAGTCACATGTGTTGTTTGAACACATGTTTTGCTTTTGTAACCTTAATCAAGTAGGGTTTTAGAGTTAGAACCTTAATTTTGACAGAAGGAGAGTGTGAGTAGATGATGAGGATGGTCTAAGCTTGCGTGGTTTTGACAATCTTTCGGGAGATGGTGCTTTCGCGAGGCTTGGATGTTGCTGCTAGTAACCGAGAGAGATGTAGATAATGATGATAATATGTGATGGTTATGGTGTTATCCAAGAGTGGGGATGATTGTGGTTGTGTATATCGTTCGTGAGAAGGGAAGTGGCAATGGGAATTGAGGTCGACCGAATGGAGGTGGGTCTTCGGTGGTAGCTTTGGTGGTATAGACTTCCCATCGGCCGAGACCTTCAAATAGTGAAGGTGTAATCATTAGGTCTAGTTTTAGGGTGTGATGTGGATGTTATAGGCTAGGTGAGTCGGTCCTTAGGGTGCTAGGTGGCGGGTTGTGGCTTAGCTTAGGTGTCAAGCAAAGAAGGTGTTGAGTCATAGGTTGTTAATGGGTGTTTAGGGTGTTAATTAGGTGTTTAAGGGTGCTAATGAGCCGGTGCTTAATCTTAGATGGTACTTTGGTTTGGGGTTTTAAGTGTAGAAGATTTGTTTAGGTTGTTTGATGTTGTTTGGTTGATGTATCTTGATCATATATGGTTCAATATCAAAGAATTATACTTTTGGATACATGCACACGTAAATTATACATGCATGCTACCATGCATACGTGCAACACATAATATATGCATATAAACACATAGTACATACATGTATTTATCAAAAGATGGCATATGCATGAGTATATAATATGCATGTGTGTATGTTTCTTAGCAAAGATGGTACAAAAAAAGTATGCATGCGACCATGCGTACGTATACAAGTGAACAATATACTTATGTAAAATGAAAGCATGCATACGTTTATGCATGTAATATATATTAACCTAGGTGTGGCTTAAGTTATATGAATGAACTTTGTATATAATATTTCTTAATCTAGGGTTGTCACAAATTTGTAGTTTCTTGACATGGTATCAGAGCTGTAAGGCTCTTGATTGATTGTCTTTTATGTTACCTTGTTTGTTTGGAGTAACTTTTCGATTCTAGGGTTTCTTCTTATTAAGATCTTCCGCTGTAAAGAATGATTCTTGGTTCGTTTGGATGTGGTGTTCAAAACGCTTGATATTGTTCGCGAAACAACAAACCACATACTCGTTCTTCTTGTTATTTCTCGGTTGCACTCATATCTGATGTTCTTCTTGATCGTAGTGGAGTTTTCCAACCTGTCTAGAGCCTTCGATTAAAGTTGTGTGAATTTAGTAGAGAAAATTTTTGTTTCCAATAGTTGAGAAATGAAAGATGATGATCCATTGCCATGTCTTCACCGATGATAATCTCGAACAATAAAGAAGCATCAGGTTCCGGGGGTCCCTTCCGCTACTATTCTCGTCACATTCTGGTCAATACTCACCGGCACCGTCTCTCTCCGTTTATTCTCCGGCAGACTTAGTCGTTTATTTGACGTTATCATCGAAAGCTCCCTAATTCATGGCGATCTCGACGTTCTTGAAATTGAGGAGTGAGAGAAGGTTGGCACATGAGGGATGTGCATACAAATAGTTGTCGGATGTTCCGTGGATTAATTAATCTTCTCCTCCTCCTTCGCAACCAATGAGTTTAAGAAAGTTTCTAGTTCATTTACGCATCAACTTCCTTTCGATTATCGGATCTTGGTGATGTTTCCGTTGCTGTGCTGGCATTATTGGTAACTTACATTTAAAAGTTGAAGGTTCTGCATTTAATTCACAATCTTGGTTCTTAGTCTTCATCAACAACAGAAGTTTCAGGAAAGTATGAACGCTAACTAGTCTGCTTATACGCTCCCGTCTCACTAACATCACTAAAGTCATCTAATTCTTTGGCTACTTGGAGATCGTAAGTTTTCCTTCCATTTTTAATGTTTCTTGTCACGCATATAATCTCTAATTAGGCATTCTCAACTGGGTTAAGAGTACCAACATTGTTTGATTATACAAGATAGGCATACCTGCTTTGTGTGATTGCATAGATGTGTTGTATATTAATTTGTTGATTGTTTTGTTAAAATCTGCCTTAGTTATCTTTGTTCAACTTCATGTGTTTTAGTCTGATATAGCTTTTGCTATTCTTATTTTTATCAGGCTAGTTTCTTGAGTCTTATGATTCGTTATCTTTTGTGAAGTTGTAAAAGTTTTTGCTTGTTCAATTAGTCTTTATGTTCTTTCAAAGTACTTTTAAATACTTATATTGTAAAGTTGTAAAAGTTTTGAACAAGTCAAATTAGTCTTTAAGTTCTTCACAAATTCTGTCTTCAGACATGGTTCTGAGTTTTTAAAAGTCATGTGACTTTTAGTTTTTCTTATCAGATATGTTTCTGATTGTCTTGTAGAATCATATGATTCTTTCTGTTTTTAATTAGATGTGTTCTTCTGATTTCTTTATTTTATGGTGATTACAACAAGTTATGATATGTCTTGAATCTTGATATGTCTTGTGACATTCTTTGAGTTTATTTTTTGTCAATGGTGAATCTAAATTTCATTATTTGATCAAAAATATGTTTAGGCTTGTCTGTTAATCCTTCTTGATGTAGATTTGTGTTGTTGAATAGTTGTTGATTAAAATCATCTTAGTCTATAAGTTCTTTACAATGACTCAATCTATCTTTTTTCTTTTCAGACGTGTTTTGAGTCTTATGGAGTTTTGTGACTCCTTGTAGTGTTCAGATTTGGTTCTGATCTCTTGCTGAATCAAGTGATTCATTGTTTGATTCGATTTTTTTATCTATGTTATTCTATTGGATATGGTTCCAATGATGGCATTTAATAGTATGATTCATATTTGGTTGAGAATTTCTATCACTAAAGGGTTTTTTTAGCTTGTGTCTTGTTATGTTTTTTCCTAGCTATGTTTTTTACTAACGCAAGCTGTATCTTTCCGTCTTGTATTCATATGTTGGTCAAAATCTTCTCAATCATTGTTATTTGTATCTTCTATGCTTGAAAACTGGTTTTGAGTGTTATGTCATCAAAGGAGTGGATGGTTGTCTGTTTTATAGTAGCATCATGTGTCTCGGTGTCAATTTTGTTTGTCTAATTGAATCTATGTTGATGTATTTTGTCTAGCTGGAATTTTATTGCGTTAGTTTTTTAACCTGTTGGTTTAGTCACTTCTTATGAGGTTTAGATTTCACATTTGTGTAGCTATTTTCATCGTTTCAAATGATTCTATGTTCAGAGGTTCAAGCATTTTAGGTTATTTGTCTTAAAATAAACTCTTAAATATGTAATTCATACAGTGATTGTAATCATGATATTGTCTTGAAACTAAGAATTTTGCTTTTGAATATACTTCTATAGATATTTGTTGGCAAGTTTTGACGTGTATAATAGTTAGCATATAGTGGTCATAACTTATATATGTAAAGCAAATTTTAGTTCAAATCACTTCAGTGTTATTATACTATATGAATTGGATATACAATTTGTTATTTTTAGCTTTGCTTTTGGTATGTAATAAGATAATATTTCTACTTCCTGCTCTCTGTTCAGTAGTCTCTTTTTTGTTTTCTATCCTACTTCTATGTGTTATTTAGATTTTTCATTGTTATCTTAACTGGTTTCAAATCGGTTTTTTAACCCCAAAAAGAATTTCAAAATTTCAAAATTTTTCTTCAATATTATTTTTTACTATCAGTATGCATCCTATTTTTTCTATTCCTCTTTGGAAAATTTTGTATATAAAAGGAAGAGAATTAAATTACTTGTTTGATGTGTTTGTCAATGAATTGAGGGGGGTGTTAAAATATGTGTATAATTCAACCCAATAACAAACATTTAGAAGTGTTATTTCTAATGTTATATTTTTATATTTTCATGGTATGGATGTTTTGAGTTGAATTGCTCTTGGGCTGGCTAAGGATGTAAAAGACAGATTGCTTAAATGGATATGAAAGTGGGCTTTGCACTTGGATGGCTTTCTTACATGATTTGGTGATTGCATTTGGGTTACTTTTTTACAACTTGGGCTTTTATTTGACATATCTTATAAAAAGTTCTTGACATCAGAGAATCCAGATTGATTCTCCATCTTTGTTCATTCTGCATAACTATCTTCTAAATCTCCTCTTGGTGGTATAAGGGTTTCATCTTCTTCATCTTTGATGAAATGTAGTCTGAGATCATATTATCTAGTAGATTCATGTTCATGATATACTCTTGGAGATTAGTCTTTGTTTAGATTTGTTTTTTCGTGTGATGATTCATATTCAGATTTGTTGTTAATGTATCATCAATCTAAATAATATTAACAATTTGTAGTTTCTTGACACATATGACGTAGCACATCAATGCCGGTTTCACTGCCTTCATTCGATCGATGATTCCAGTTATTGGAGAGGGTAACGGAAGTGCGATTGGGGTGTGTTGATTATAGGGTAACAGTGGTTGGGAGAAAGGAAGAGACGCGTGAAATTATTTATGTATTATATAGTAGTATTAGATATTAGAGATTAGATAATATAAAATGGCTAGTATTGAATACTTAAGAATTATAGTATGATATTTTAATAAAAGATATAACTAAAATTATATATAGATAAATAGTTTAAGTAATAAAATATTAATATCAATTTGTAAACTTTTAATCTAATTTTTCTTTTTAAACATTCATTTTAAAAACTAGAGTAAATTACATAGATTGTCCATGTGATTTGGTTAAAACTTTGAATTTGGTCTTTAAAATTTTAAAATTGCAAATAAGGTCTCTAATGTTATAGTTATCTTTTATCAATAGTCTCTACTCTGTTAGTTTAATAGTGATGTTAAATTTGTTAAAATAACTATTTTACTTGTATGGATCGCTAATGTAATTTCTTTTATTATAAATGTGTTTATTATTTAATACATAGATAAAAAAAATTACAAATGTCGTCTTTGAAATGCTTGGTTTATAATTTTTTAACCAATATGTAGTTTTTTTCTAAATCTTTATAAAAATGTATTCTTTTATAAAGACGTTTAAAACTGAATTATTTAAAAAAAATGTTTCAAAAACTAGAAATTTGTTTAAAAAATGTGTTTTAAAATATGAATGGTTTTAAAAACAAAAAGAACTTTAGAAAACAAACCAGTAAAAATCAAAAAGTTATAGAATGACGTATAAAAAATGAACGGTTTAAAAACCAAACTTTAAAAAAAATGTTTTTAAAAAGTCTTTTATTTTTGTATTTAAAACGTATTTTATCAAATAATAATCTTATTAATAATGAAATTATAATATAAAAATAAAAAAATTGAAAAACATATATATAAACTTTTCTAAAATAAAAATAACGGTTAACTAACAGACATAGAAACCATATATGAAAGAGAAATAAATGTTCGGGGCTATATTCAACAATTTTAAACTTTAAGGAACAAATCCAAATTTTCAACATAACCATGGGGACCAATCCGTGTAATGTACTCTAAAAACTATGATTAATAAAGTGTTCTCTCTAATAAAAATTATTAAAAACTCCGGCTTTAATTATTTTTTGTTTTCTAAATATTTTTTAGAAAATGTTTGTATTGTTATTTTAAAAGGGTAGGTTTAAAGTATAAGCAGCCCCCAAGTGATCTAGTCTTCGTAGGATCACACACATCCAAGTGCGACAAATCAAGTATATCTTTTCTGGAGAAGAAGATGACTTTAAAAAGTAACTCCATTTGCTTTTCTTCCAAACAATAAGAACACATATTCAAATGAACATTGTGTTCACCACCGGTGGACATATGCACAATTGAGGGGTAATTTGTTACGGGTAGTGTAAATTTTATTTTACGGTTTTATGTAAAAAAGAAAAGTTTCGTTTTTATGTAAAAAGAAAAGTTTCGTTTTTATGTTACCCCTGAGAACATATTACGTTACTCTTAAAAAATTATAGAAATATTTAAATTGTATAACTAAAAGTCTAATAATTTATAAAATCCAATACATTTAATAAAAACATAAATAACCATTACCATTACCAAATAACATAAAAATCCAAAATATCCATTACACAATCCAATACAATAATAAGCTCAAAAATAAAAATTATATATATACTAATTATTTGTATGTATTGTAAATTATATTATGTGATTTATGGGATGTACCCATTTTTGTTTTTTTGAATATTTAACCTTTTTATATTAACACGATACTTTTACATAATTTCTAATTTAGCCTTAATATTTTTTTACTTTCAACTTTGATCATCTATACTTTTCAAATTATACAAATTTTCTATTATACGTTTCGGTCTAAATTTTACTAGTTAACACATCATAATGTTCGTGTTTGGTTCAACGTTTTTTCACTTATTTTTCCCACTTTGACAATTTGTATAGAAACCTTAGGAATGTTGTTACAATGATGATAGTATGGCTTATATTTAAACTTTTATGAAATTATTACAACTACATTTAAAAAGTAAATGATAATAAAACAAAAAAATAATGTAGAGTGTATGAAGTTACTATGAATATTCTTATATGGTTATTGTTATCACAGACAATTTATGTTTAATTTAATAATTATAGTTATTGTTTAAACTTTAAATGTAGAGAACATGAATCGTTTTGCTCTAAAAAATCATCAAAAGATAAAGACGCATACAGATTGCTATAAAAAGTAAGTTATTTTTTTCTTTTGGTATTGTATTTTTGTTAATAATTCAACGTAATTTAATAACGTCTATTCCGACTCGATACGACTCGACTCAATCGAACAACCCAATATTTTTTATGTTATTTCGTTAGAAGCTAATATAAAAACTAGTGACCCGTAGGAAACAATTCCTAGTTCCGCCACTGCATGTACGGTAAAAAAATTGTGTTACCCCTAAACTTATGTTCTAGATTCGCCACTG